>CM059446.1:60818332-61008863 GCA_030390025.1 Squalus acanthias | reverse complement strand
TGACCACACACGCACTGCCTACCCACCCACTGACCACCCACCCAGGCATGGTCTCATTCGTTCTTTCTCTTGCAGACTCAAAGCAACATCGATTCCAACCTCTGCAAAGAGCAACTCAGCCTGAAATGAAACACAATCCTGTGTTTTTTTAGCTCATGTATAATTAACAATACATTCCCCTTCAATGGGATTTCCACCACTCAGAAATTTGCATCTTCAGTCCCTAAGACATTCTCCCACCCACTCACAAAACCCTTGCTTATGATTCAAATCCCTCGCACACTATCAGCTCACACAGAAGTACAGTAACAGCCGTTGGTGAAGAATGAGGCTCCCTCTACAATACTGAGAGCTCGTCAGATCAGACACACAGCACGGATGAGCAGCTCCTACATAAAGATTCCTTTCCAATATATTTTCTTTAAAGTCTTCACTGCTTTTTAATCTCTATCTTTTCAGCCCATTTCCCCATGAAACATTGAACAGAAAGATCTAGAAGGCTGAATTAATTGCTTTCCCCAAACTATGGAGCCACTCTAACTCCTTGAGTTATTGTGTGATATTTACTCTTTAAAACTGATCCGGAATAAACTCCACGCCAAACTTCTTTGGGTTATCATTGTGAAGTGAGGAGAGCTTTTCACTCGTATACTCAGTGATCTCCCTTGGCGTTGCACATGGCGAGTCAAGACCCGGTGTAGTCGTCAGGTGAAGGGGAGTTAGTTAGCAGAAGATAATCGGACCAAGGCAGAACTGTACGCCACCACAATCTGTAATCTCATGGCCCGGCCCGCTCCTCACTCTGTGATCACCATCAAGCCAGAAGGCCAACCCTGGGTCAATGTGGAGCGGGTGTCAGGATCAGTACCAGGCTTATCTTAGAATGAGGGGCGAAGGTAGTGAAACTACTACACAGGGCTACCTGCCTGCTTAACACCCAAAGCAGTCGGCTATCGAGGGAGCTAAATGGACCCAAAATGCTCTGTAGCCCTACTACATCCAGTCAAGAATGTTGGCGGACAATTTATTGGGTATCGCTTAGGTATCTATCAATGCACCCTCAAATATTACCATGGGTGCGTGGCCTGTTCAAATGCGCGGTACCTTTAAATTTGCAGCGGGCACAGTACCTTCAACGGGACAGCTTGTGAGCGGACTGTGAGGTACCTTCACAGATTGCCGCATGGCCACACACCCGTGCAGCTTACAGGGAACATTGTTATCTATATACAAACCATTTTTGCCGTGTTATCACTGTTGGAATTGCTCACGGGTAGTGCATTGCACATCCACCTGAGAGAGCAGACGGGCCCTCGGTTTTAATGTCTCATCCAAAAGACGGCACCTCTGACAGTGCCGCACTCCCTCAGTACTGCACTGGAGTGTCAGCCTGAATTTTGTGCTGAAGTCTCTGGAGTGGGATTTCAACCCACAACCTTCTGACTCGGAGGCGAGAGTGCTGCCACTGAGCCACATAGAAACATAGGAGCAGGAGTCGGCCATTCGGCCCTTCGAGCCTGCTCTGCCATTCAATATGATCATGGCTGATCCTCTATCTCAATACCATATTCCCGCTCTCTCCCCATACCCCTTGACGCCTTTTGTGTCTAGAAATCTATCTATCTCCTTCTTAAATATATTCAGTGACTTGGCCTCCACAGCCTTCTGTGGTAGAGAATTCCACAAGGTTCACCACCCTCTGAGTGAAGAAATTTCTCCTCATCTCAGTCCTAAATGTCCTACCCCGTATCCTGAGACTGTGACCCCTCGTTCTCAACCCCCCAGCCAGGGGAAACATCCTCCCTGCATCCAGTCTGTCTAGCCCTGTCAGAATTTTATACGTTTCAATGAGATCCCCTCTCATTCTTCTAAACTCTGGTGAATACAGGCCTAGTCGACCCAATCTCTCCTCATACGACAGTTCTGCCATCCCAGGAATCAGTCTGGTGAACCTTCGCTGCACTCCCTCTATGGCAAGTATATCCTTTCTTAGGTAAGGAGACCAAAACTGCACACAGTACTCCAGGTGTGGTCTCACCAAGGCCCTGTATAACTGTAGTAAGACATCCTTGCTCCTGTACTCAAATCCTCTAGCAATGAAGGCCAACATACCATTTGCCTTCCTAACTGCTTGCTGCACCTGCATGTTTGCTTTCAGTGACTGGTGTACAAGGACACCCAGGTCCCTCTGTACGTCAATATTTCCCAATCTATCACCATTTAAATAATACTCTGCCTTTCTGTTTTTCCTACCAAAGTGGATAACTTCACATATATCCACGTTATACTGCATCTGCCATGTATTTGCCCACTCACTCAACTTGTCTAAATCGCCTTGAAGCCTCTTTGCATCCTCCTCACAACTCACAATCCCACCTAGTTTTGTGTCGTCAGCAAACTTGGAAATATTACATTTGGTTCCCTCATCCAAATCATTGATATATATTGTGAATAGCTGGGGCCCAAGCACTGATCCCTGCGGTACCCCACTAGTCAACGCCTGCCACCCCGAAAAAGACCCATTTATTCCTACACTCTGTTTCCTGTCTGTTAATCAATTTTCAATCCATGCCAGTATATTACCCCCAATCCCATGTGCTTTAAATTTGCACACTAACGTCTTGTGTGGGACTTTATCAAAGGCCTTCTGAAAATCCAAATACACCACATCCACTGGTTCTCCCTTATCGATTCTACCAGTTACATCCTCAAAAAACTCCAGTAGGTTTGTCAAACACGATTTCCCTTTCATAAATCCATGTTAACTTTGTCTAATCCCGTTGCTATTTTCTAAGTGTCCTGTTATCACATCCTTTATAATAGACTCTAGCATTTTCCCTGCTACTGATGTTAGGCTAACCAGTCTGTAGTTCTCCGTTTTCTCTCTCTCTCCTTTTTTAAATAGTGGGGTTACATTTGCCACCCTCCAATCTGCAGGAACTGTTCCATAATCTATAGAATTTTGGAAGATGACAACCAATGCATCCACTATTTCCATGGCTACCTCTTTTAGAACTCTGGGATGCAGATTATCAGGCCCTAGGGATTTATCGGCTTTCAGTCCCATTAATTTCTCCAGCACTATTTTTTTACTAATACTAATTTCCTTTAATTCCTCCTTCTCACTAGACCCTTGGTTCCCGAGCATTTCTGGGAAGTTATTTGTGTCCTCTTCCGTGAAGACAGAACCAAAGTATTTGTTTAATACGGCTAGAAGCACTAAGGAAATTGCACAACAAACATCATGTGACTACCTAAGGCAGTGGCAGACAACCCAAGGAACAGGATCCATTCTTCTCACTCCTTCCTCGAGTTCCCAACATGGATTGACCCACTTTCCCCTTTCAGATGCCGACATACCTGCAATTTCAGAATTTTCATCTCTAACACCTTCGCTTAGCTGATCAGCAACATTCATAAATAAACCCCATTAGCGCTTTTTTGAATTTTGCTTCCATTTAACAGGAATGAATACAGATGACATTTACTCATCCTGCAGTGATTATCCGATCTGCTCCAACACTACCGGAGTTCTCAAGCTGAGCAGCTGTAGTGCTGCCGTCTTTCAGAGATAATTACAGGCACCTTTAAATTGCAGCAAATGAGAACCGAACACAAAAATGAACAGCAATCGGTGCTGAGCTTCCCAAATACCGGATCGCCAGCGCTGTAGCTGGAGTTCGGCAGCTGCTGGGTCCAAAATGGATGGACAACTTGCCCTGAATTTAGAGATTAGATCTGGAATATTATATTCATTTAGTCGCACAGTTCTGGCAGTCTTTGCACCCATTTTTGTGGCAGTAAAATTAGTTCTGAATTTGCTGTTCCTCCCATTGTGAAGGTTAAATTGCCAAGAGCTGTTATATGTGGATCGGAAATGTAACAAACTGCTGATTAAAATAGTCAAAATATGAAAATCTTTGTGTCACAGTCCAACTAATGTAGCAATTCAACATAAACAATAACAGAAAGTACTGAAACCAGCCCCTGGGTAGAAGCAAATAGATTCTGAAATATGCTGTTGTCACAGCTTGAATGTAGAGTGTGTTCGCTGTCTTAAGGACATAGAATTTTAAACTGGTGAACATTCTGTCTTTGTGTCAGAGCATGTTATCTTTGATTGAGCGGATGTCAGACACTATGTTTAAGAGTCTCCAAACTAGGTTACTGAGAAATCTACTCAGGTAGAGTCTCTATCCAATTAGGAGTCGCACTCTCTCCCCTCAGGGACACATCCCACCTACCAAAGTCCAAAGGCTTGAGGGGCAACTTGGCTAAGCTAGTGTGACCATAGGTCCTGTTGAAAATTAACCAGCTAAAATCGTGCAGCTTACCAGCGCAGAGGCCTGATGAGCTTCCCACTACCTGTTCAGCAAGGCCACCCGACTTGTTAAACCAACAACAACTTACATTTTTATAGAGCCTTTAACGTAGTAAAACGTCCCAAGGTGCTTCACAGGAGCGTGATCAAACAAAATTTGACAACGAGCCAAAGGAGATATTAGGACAGGTAGGTTTTAAGGAACGTCAAACGCAGATAGAGAGGTACAGAGGCGGAGAGGTTTAGGGAGGGAGTTCCAGAGCTTGGGGCCTCGGCAGCTGAAGGCACGGCCGCCAATGGTGGCACGATGGAAATCAGGGATACGCAAGAGGCCAGAATTAGAGGAGCACAGAGATCTCGGGGGCGGGGGGGGGAGTTGTAGGGCTGGAGGAGGTTACAGAGATAGGGAGGTGCGAGGCCATGGAGGGATTTGAACACAAGAATGAGAATTTTTAAATTGAGGCGTTGCCAGACCAGAAGCCAAAGTAGGTCAGCGAGCACAGGGACGATGGGTGAACGGGACTTGGTGCGAGCAGTGTTATGGAACCGAGTGGGAAGAATTTCAGGCCACAGTGACTGCTCTACTCTTCCAACTTCCATTAGTAAGCCAGGCTGGCTTTTTATTGTTTGTTCCTGGGATGTGGGCAATGCTGGCAGCCCTGAAGGCATTAAGTGTCAATCAGGTGGTCGACCATCAGCACTGCCCTGGACCTGCCTGGTTCAGCCATCGAGTTAGATTCTCCCACAGGGGTTGACTTGGACGAGCTGATAAAACTAGCGTGGCCTCAATTCACCAGGTTTCCTGTGGGGCAATGAGACGAGATATTGTACCTATCTCAGAAGATCAACGTTTGCTAAATCCAGCAGCAAACAGTGGACAACACAAGGGCAGGGCAGAGGATGTGATCATGGCTTGAATCTTGAGCACTTAATCCAGGCTGACAATCCAGTGCAGTACTAAGGGAATGCCGCACTGTCGGAGGGGTAGTACTGAGGGAGCGCTGCACTGTCGGAGGGGTAGTACTGAGGGAGCGCCGCACTGTTGGAGGGGCAGTACGGAGGGAGCGCCGCACTGTTGGAGGGGTAGTACTGAGGGAGCGCCGCACTGTTGGAAGGGCAGTGCTGAGGGAGCGCCGCACTGTTGGAGGGGCGGTACTGAGGGAGTGCCGCACTGTCGGAGGGGCGGTACTGAGGGAGCGCCGCACTGTCGGAGGGGCGGTACTGAGGGAGCGCCGCACTGTCTGAGGGGCAGTACTGAGGGAGCGCCGCACTGTCGGAGGGGCAGTACTGAGGGAGTGCCGCACTGTCGGAAGGGGCAGTACTGAGGGAGCGCCGCACTGTCGGAGGGGCAGTACTGAGGGAGCGCCGCACTGTCGGAGGGGCAGTACTGAGGGAGTGCCCGCACTGTCGGAGGGGCAGTACTGAGGGAGTGTCGCACTGCCGGAGGGGCAGTACTGAGGGAGTGCCGCACTGTCTGAGGGGCAGTACTGAGGGAGTGCCGCACTGTCGGAGGGGCAGTACTGAGGGAGCGCCGCACTGTCGGAGGGGCAGTACTGAGGGAGTGCTGCACTGTCGGAGGGGCAGTACTGAGGGAGCGCCGCACTGTCGGAGGGGCAGTACTGAGGGAGCGCTGCACTGTCGGAGGGGCAGTACTGAGGGAGCGCCGCACTGTCAGAGGGGCAGTACTGAGGGAGTGCCGCACTGTCGGAGGGGCAGTACTGAGGGAGCGCCGCACTGTCGGAGGGGCAGTACTGAGGGAGTGCTGCACTGTTGGAGGGGCAGTCTTTCAGAGAAGATATTAAACCTAAGCACCACCCGGTTAAAATGCTTTTTTTTCCCAAATCTGCAATATTTTTTTATAAATAATAGATGAAAATGTACAAATAAATTTTTTAAACGCTTTGTTTAAACGCCTGTTTGCTGTTCCCCCGAGTGCCGGGGCGCGGACTCAGTGAACCGGCCACTTTTACCGGCGCCATCTTGGGTTGACTCCGAGGCTCGGGGGACCGGAAATGCCGAGACTCCGGGGACGGATTTGGAGGCTGCACCCGGAACCAGAAAATACATCTTTGCGGCGGCGGCTGAGGAGAAGCGGCTGAGGTTAGGCCCGGAGCCTCGGGCTCCTCGAGGGACCAGCTGTCGCTTTGGGGTTGGGGGTTTGAGGCCCGAATGCGATCACCGGCCGCGCACGGCGGCTCAGCCCTGGGCTGGGCCTCGGGCTCTGGTGAAGCGTCTCCCAGAAACATTCACCTGTTCTCTCCTCACAAACCCCGGCCTGTAGTCCTGGTTATTTCCATCTAAAGCCCATTTCTCCAGCGCCTTTCACAACCACCGGACGTCCCAAAACGCTTTACAGCCAACAGCTTTACAAACGTATAAAATTCTGACAAGGCTAGACAGACTGGATGCAGGGAGGATGTTTCCCCTGGCTCGGGGGGTCTAGAACGAGGGGTCACAGTCTCAGGATACTGGGGTAGGACATTGAGGACTGAGATGAGGAGAAATTTCTTCACTCAGGGTGATGAACCTGTGGAATTCTCTACCACAGAAGGCTGTGGAGGCCAAGTCACTGAATATATTTAAGAAGGAGATAGATAGATTTCTAGACATAAAAGGCATCAAGGGGTATGGGGAGAGAGCGGGAATATGGTATTGAGATAGAGGATCAGCCATGATCATATTGAATGGCAGAGCAGGCTCGAATGGCCTACTCCTGCTCCTATTTTTCTATGTTTCTATGAAGTACTTTTGAAGTGTAGTCACTGTTGAATGTGGGAAATGCAGCAGCCAATTTGTGCACAGGCAAGCTCCACAAACAGCAATCTGATGACCAGATAATTTGTTTTTAGTGATGTTGGTTGAGGGATAAATATTGGCCGCAGGACACCAGGGAGAACTCCCCTGCTCCTCTTCGAAATAGTACCATGGGATCTTTTACATCCACCTGAGAGAGCAGACGAGGCCTTGGTTTAACGTCTCATCCGAAAGATGGCACCTCCGACAGTGCAGCGCTCCCCCAGTACTACAGTGGGAATGTCAGCCTAGCTTTATGTGCTCAAGTCTCTGGAGTGGGACTTGAACCCACAACCTTCTGACTGAGAGGCGAGAGAGAGAGAGTGACCCACTGAGCCACAGCTGACACATAAAACAGTTTTATGGTCTCACCAGATCAGTTTGGATGTGAAGGGCCTTCAGCCCAGTCGATCTGTTTTGTCCACAATGCCAACCCTGCTCTCATGAGGCTACAATGTGTTTTTATTAGCCTGGCCTCAATTACCTTACCATCCCAGCTGTTGATCCGCTCTGTGCACACACACTCTTAGGCACTGGGCAGTGATCAGGTCTGGGAGCCCTTGCTAGTCACCCCCCAGCCCACTAGTTCTGGAACTAATTGTAGTGCCCCAACTGCCTGAGATATGATTGAAGCTGGGACCTTCTGGTCTTTGTGGCTGAGCATGATATGAGAGGAGCCCACCATCCACAGCTTTCGAGGGAGCTAGGTCTTGTTTTAAAAGCTGAAGGAATTTGTCTCTTGTAAAGGTTTCCTGCTCTCTCCTTCCCCAGAATGTCGAGTGAAGCAGAAACTGCTCCAAACTACGAGGAAATGTTTGCTCATCGGTTCACAGCGGCTGATGAAGAGTATCAGGAGATCGTGAAGAGCCCCACTGATCCGCCACCGATTGTAGAGGACTGGAGGGGCCGAGCTGGTGGTAACCGCAGGTACATAGCAGCTGCATATCCTCGCCAGACGTAATACCAGCAAACGCCAAAGCTAAATTCTAGAACGGTCCCAGCAGATTGGAAGGTCGCAAATGTAACACCGCTATTCAAGAAAGGAGGGAGAGAAAAAACAGGGAACTACAGGCCAGTTAGCCTGACATCAGTTGTCGGGAAAATGCTGGAATCCATTGTTAAGGAAGTGGTATCAGGGCACTTAGAAAATCATAACCTGATTAGGCAGAGTCAACATGGATTTATGAAAGGGAAATCGTGTTTGACAAATTTATTAGAGTTTTTTGAGGATGTAACTAGCGGGGTAGAAAAAGGGGAACCAGTGGATGTAGTATATTTGGATTTCCAAAAGGCATTCGATAAGGTGCCACATAAAAGGTTATTACACAAGATTAGGGCTCATGGGGTTGGGGGTTAATATAGTAGCATGGATAGAGGATTGGTTAACGGACAGAAAACAGAGAGTAGGGATAAATGGATCTTTTTCAGGTTGGCAGGCTGTAACTAGTGGGGTGCCGCAAGGATCAGTGTTGGGGCCTCAGCTAATTACAATCTATATTAATGACCTAGATGAAGGGACCGAGTGTAATGTATCCAAGTTTGCTGACGATACAAAGCTAGGTGGGACAGTAAGCTGTGAGGAGAACACACAGTCTGCAAAGGGATATAGATAGACTAAGTGAGTAGGCAGTAAGGTGGCAGATGGAGTATAATGTAGGGAAATGTGAGGTTATTCACTTTGGTAGGAAGAATAGAAAAACAGAATATTTTTTAAATGGTGAGAAACTTTCAAATGTTGGTGTTCAGAGAGATTTGGGTGTCCTCGTGCAAGAAATACAGAAAGCTAGCATGCAGGTACAGCAAGCAATAAGGAAGGCAAATGGCATGTTGGCCTTTATTGCAAGGGGGTTCGAGTATAAGAGTAAGGAAGTCTTGGTACAATTGTACAGGGCCTTGGTGAGACCACACCTGGAGTACTGTGCAGTTTTGATCATCTTATCTAAGTTACGGGGATAGGGTGGGATATGTGTCGGTGCAGGCTCGATGGGGATTCTGTGTGAGGGGGCAGGGACAGGGTACTGGATTTGGATGATCAGCCATGATCGTATTGAATGGCCTACTCCTGCTCCTAGTTTCTATGTTTCTAAAGGATATACTTGCTTTGGAGGCGGTGCAACGAAGGTTCACTAGATTGATTCCTGGGATGAGAGGGCTGTCCTATGATGAGAGATTGTGTAGATTGGGCCTATACTCTCTGGAGTTTAGAAGAATGAGAGGTGATCTCATTGAAACATACAAGGTTCTGAAGGGGATTGACAGGGTAGATGCTGAGAGGTTGTTTCCCCTGGCTGGAGTGTCTAGAACTAGGGGGCATAGTCTCAGGATAAGGGGAAGGCCATTTAAGACTGAGATGAGGAGGAATTTCTTCACTCAGAGGGTGGTGAATCTTTGGAATTCTCTGCCCCAGAGGGCTGTGCACGCTGAGTCTTTGAGTATATCGAAGGCAGAGATAGATAGATTTTTGGACGCTCGGGGAATCAAGGGATATGGAGATCGGGCGGGAAAGTGGAGTTGAAGTCGATGATCAGCCATGATCTTACTTGAATGGTGGAGCAGGCTCGAGGGGCCGTATGGCCTACTCCTGCTCTTATTTCTTATGTTCTTAAAGTGTTTGTATTACAGTGCTCAGAGTGTGGGAAATAGTTGGGGAATTAGAAGCTATTACGTCAGAGGAAGATACAGATTTAACAGCACGAACAGAAACATGTCTTCAAACTGGGCAGGAGTAGGAAGTAAATATCTCAGGTTATAATCTTTTTCAGGCTAGACGGAATAGGTAAGAAAGAAGGAGATGGTGTAGCGATATTGGTGAAGGGGGGAATACCTGCTGGAGAGATGGACTAGGCTACAGAAAAGGTTCAGACAATGTCAGTATAGTTAGAGATTAAAAAGGGATTATTTCATTAATGGGGGTGTACTACAGACCTGCTAATCATGGGAGGGAAATGGAAGAGGAAATCTCTAGACAGATCAGGGAGATGAGTAGGAATAACAGAATTATTGTTCCTGGAGATTTTTAGCAGCCACATATGATTGAGACAGGGAGTAAATGAATGGAATTCCTAAAATGTGTGCAGAACTTTCCATCCTCAAGCAGTCTATTCATGTACCTATGCCAGTGGTGTTGCTAAAGCTGGTCATGAGTAAGAAGATAGTTCATGAGATGAGTTAAATGAGGGCAAGCACCTTGGGAGTAGTGATTGTAATATGTAAGATTTGGAAAAGTTAACGTGCAGCATTTAGAAATGTCCTTCTGTTGCAGTCCCAGCGTTAAATAATTTCGTGGTGTAAACCTCCAGGTGTAAAGTCAGATCAACGTCTGTTTGAGATTTTTGACCTTTTATTTTTAGGTCGCAAGACTACAGACCGTACAGGGGACGGGATGACAATCGCAACTGGTCAAATAACCGACAGTGGCACGGGAGAGATCGAGGCTACAATCGATCTCCAGCTCAGCACCACGGGCCGTATGAATCATACAGTCATGGCTCTAATTCACACTGGCAGTCCAACCACCATCGCTACTGATTCTGAGCCGTGATTGGATCGCTCCGCTGTGCAACCATCACAGTGACTAACGTCAGACGGGGAAACTGATTCAAACGGTCTCATTTTAAAGAGGGCCTCTTGTTATCAGTATTATTACCATTAGTTAGGTTGGTAGTTGGGGTTGGGGCGGGGGGGGTTATAGTTTGTGTGTGGCCACAGTGGGTGAATGTCGCCCAGCACTGTGTATGGGGAACTCGTGGATCGTGTCTCTCGGTTAACTAGCCCTTGTACGTTGGTTGCAATGTGCTGTCATGGAATGGTGTTGGAATCTTGGAATGCCGTTATCAGGGAGACACTGATCACAGGCTGGGCCCCCTCTTCCCGCTCCCCAAAATCATAGCGGGAGGTATCTGCTGATGCCCAGTCTGAGGGGCGACACTGAGGAGGCCAGGCCCTTGGCTGGAGAACGGTGCATTTACAAACCGAGGCAAAGAGAATCAAATGTCTACGAGAATTAACTTCCAACATCCAGTTTACTCTTTCTTGGCCTGTTTAACAGGTCAGTGCTGAGGAACAGGCTCGGCTGAACCTGATTCGGAGTGAAAATCAATGGCGATCTCCTCGGGCAGGTACTGTGATTAAACAGGATCACTGCATCCTTCCTGAGTCAATCTCCACTGATTCAGCTCCCTCACCACCGGGGCTAGTTACTCCAAACAAAGACTATCGGCTCCCTGTACTTCAGACAGCCCGTGACCCGGTTATATGGTACGGTGTGAGGAGAAACAGGCAAAGAGAATCCGATGTCTCCAACTGTTACTGACCCTTATAATTCTGGAAGTGCAATATGGAAATAACTATGTGAGGTGATGGGAGGATTCCTAGCTATTTAAAAGCCTCTGGTGGCAAGACCCCCTTTTTAGTTCAACTGTGGCCTGTGTTACTTGTGTTGAAAGTTTAGTAATGTTGATTTGTTTTGGTGTTTGACAGAAATGTTTAAACCGTTGGAACTCAGGCGATCTGACTTTCTGGATATTTAGTTGTTACAAGTTACGAAGGTTTTCAATGAGAGTAAAATCTGCACCAGGATCCTGTGCACTTGCTTCTAAAGTTCCACGGGGTGAAGGGACGACATGTGTGAAGCCTTGTGTGTGAATCCATCATCACCCCGGTATAATGTGACATCTGTTACCACTTCAAATCACAGCTTCTAGCTCCCTCCCTGCATTTACAATTTCCTTACTTGTAGGTGATAACCGAGGTGTCGAACTTATTTGAAGACAGTTTCTTCCTGTTGTAGACGGTTGTGAAGTTCAACTGTTTGGAGCACAGGTTGATTTTAGCAAAGTGTGGTGTGTGTGTTTGCAATGCTAAGCTCTGCTCTGTGTAGGTGGCTGTGATTGGCAGGAGTGGGTCAGTGGGTGTGAATACACCGGATGACTCACTGAAATTAATCTCCACATCGAGGGAATTGAAATATCTCGATGGGATGCACTCAGGATAACGAGGCGACTCTTCGCCTCCTACCTGAATGTTGGCAGGCAGTCTAATATGGAGCAAGTGTTCAGCCGCTCGCTCATTGTTGAATGAGGAGTGAGAGCGGTACCTCGTCAGATCGCCACTGCTGGGACATCGGAATCCTGGCGCTCCTATAGTTCAGGATCTATTCCTCTCTGGCCTAGCCTGTTGTTTTGAAGTTGGGTTTGAATACAGGATCATTTCTAGTTGGCCTTACTGCCCACTTCACTTTTTGCTCGAACCAACTTGTGATTGAAGGCTGTTATTGTGAAAATCTCTCAGTAACAGGAGCTGAAAGTTTCTTTCTTTTTAAATGTCTTTTTTTTAAAGTGATCTTTAAGGTAGGAGTGTGTTTTTCTTTTTCTTTCCTTGTTAGCTGGAAATGCAGCTCTGTAATCAGCTGAAATGTCGCTGTCAGTGGAATCTTCCCCTAGACTGCCAGGGTTCGAAGGGCAGGCATCACTCAGTATCACTGGAACTCTGTGCTAATAATTGTGTAATAACAGTTGTTAATTGACCTCACTGTTCCTTCGGTGTTGCCAGGGTTACCAGACTATCCCATCGTGCCGTGACACCGGTACTTTTTATTAGCAGTACCCCATTTTAAGATGGGGGTTCAGGCAATTCAACCAGGGCGGTATCACAGCCAAACACAATCCTTGCCTGATCTCTACCCGTGTGCCATTCCAACCAGGAGTGGGAATGGGAAGCCTGGCTGACTTTGTTCCCCACCATGGGCATTGATTCCCAATTATGCCCCAACTACATCCATGACTGAGTCCAGCTCCCAGCACAGTCTGGGGCTCAGACTAGGCCTGTGCTGGCTGGGTGACTCAGTACCACAGCAACTGGTGCACTGACCCTCCGAGACCTGACGGGGACACTGGAAGTCTAGTTTACACTGAATATTCCCCGTTGAGATTGTTTCTTTCTGTATTTTTATACACCTGAATCTTTCAAATATGCAAATAAACAGAAATCCTGAGTGTGCATCTAACGCCTGATTCTATTTAATATATTTATAGCATAGCTTAAATGTTTAGAATCAGTCAAAATTTGAATATCCTCAAAACTGGCTTCAGGATAACGAGGTCTACACAGTACAACAGCACCAAGGTTGAAAAGAGGTGCGGTAAATCAGTAAATACTGATTATGTGACGCCAATCTGCATTTTAAGAACCTGAAGATTGGGGGAGGGGAGTTCCACAGGTTTGAGTAGAATAAATTGACTTGCGTTTCTATAACGCCTTTCACAACTTCAGGACGTCCCAAAGCGCTTTACAGCCAATTAAGTACTTTTAAAGTGTGGTCACTGTTGCAATGTAGGAAAGTAGGACTTGGCAATTCTTGGTTTGGCTACTCAGCCACAAACTTCTGTGTTTCTCCTGAATTCTGTCTCTGATTGGCAGGAACCAAGGGACTAAGTGTGAGAGAGCTCAAGAATAATCTTACTGATGGATTAAAAGGCAATGGATGGAATTTCCTCCTGAACCTTGATGACCGTGCTGGGAATGCACATTCCTAACATTTACCTTCTATAATTTGCTGGCATTCTCCTGCTTAGTTTCTGCAGATTATCTGGTTGAATGAAAGAAAGACTTCCATTTCTACAGCGTCTTTCACGACCTCAGGACGTCCCAAAGCGCTTTACAGCCAGTGAAGTACTTTTGAAGTGTAGTCAACGTTGTACGAACCATGGCTAACAAGGGAAATTAGGGATAGCATAAGATCCAAGGAGAGGGCATATAAATTGGCCAGAAAAAGCAGTAACCCTGTGGATTGGGAGCAGTTTAAGATTCAACAAAGGCAGACAAAGGGATTAATTAAGATGGGGAAAATAGAATACGAGAGTAAGCTTGCAGGGAACATAACTGACTAAAAGCTTTTATAGATATGTGAAGAGAAAAAGATTAGTGAAATCAAGCATAGGTCCCTTACAGTCAGAATCAGGGGAACTTATAATGGGGAACAAAGAAATGTCAGACCAATTAAATACATATTTTGGTTCTGTCTTCACAAAGGAGGACACAAATAACCTCCCAGAGATGTTGGGGAACATAGGGTCTGATGAAAGGGAGGAACTGAAAGAAATCAGTATTTGTAGGGAAATGGTGTTAGGGAAATTGAAGGGATTGAAGGCCGATAAATCCCCAGGGCCTGATAATCTACATCCTAGGGTACTTAAGGAAGTGGCCCTAGAAATAGTAGATGCATTGCTGATCATCTTCCAACATTCGATGGAATCTGGAACAGTACCCATGGATTGGAGGGTAGCTAATGTTACCCCACTATTCAAAAAGGGTGGTAGAGAGAAAACGGGGAATTACAGACAGGTAAGCCTGACATCGGTAGTGGGGAAAATGCTAGAGTCCATTATAAAAGATGTAATAGCTGAGCACTTGAAAAACAATGACAGGATCGGACAAAGTCAACATGGATTTACAAAAGGTAAATCATGCTTGACTAATCTACTGGAATTTTTTGAGGATGTAACTGGTAAAATAGATAAGGGAGAACCAGTGGATGTCGTGTATTTGGACTTCCAAAAGGCTTTTGATAAGGTCCCGCATAAGAGATTAGCGTGTAAAGTTAAGGCACATGGGATTGGGGGCAAGGTATTGACTTGGATAGAGAACTGGTTGGCAGACAGAAAGCAAAGAGTTGCAATAAACGGGTCTTTTTCCGAGTGGCAGGCAGTGACTAGTGGGGTACCGCAGGGATCGGTCCTTGGACCCCAGCTATTCACAATATATATTAATGATCTCGACAAGGGAACTAGATGTAATATCTCCAAGTTTGCAGACGACACAAAACTGGTTGGGCGTGTGTGCTGCGAGGAGGATGCCGAGAAACTCCAGGATGATTTGGACAGGTTGGGTGATTGGGCAGAAGCGTGGCAGATGCAATATAACGTGGATAAATGCGAGGTTATCCACTTTGGTGTCAAAAACAGAAAGGCAGATTATTATCTGAATGGCAATAGATTGGGAGAAGGGGAAGTGCAACGAGACCTGGGTGTCCTTGTGCACCAGTCGCTGAAGGTAAGCATGCAGGTGCAGCAGGCGGTTAAGAAGGCAAATGGTATGTTGGCCTTCATAGCAAGAGGGTTTGAGTACAGGAACAAGGATGTCTTGCTGCAGTTGTACAGGGCTTTGGTGAGACCACACCTTGAGTACTGTGTGCAGTTTTGGTTGCCTTATCTGAGGAAGGATGTTCTTGCCATGGAAGGAGTTCAGCGAAGATTCACAAGGCTGATACCTGAGATGGCAGGAATGACGTATGAAGAGAGATTGGGTCGATTGGGCTTATACTTGCTGGAGTTTAGAAGAATGAGAGGGGATCTCATTGAAACTTATAAAATTCTGACAGGACAGGACAAACTAGATGCAGGAAGGATGTTCCCGATGGTCGGGGAGTCCAGAACCAGAGGTCACAGTCTAAGGATAAGGGGTAAGCCATTTAGGACAGGAATGAGGAGGAATTTCTTCACCCAGAGAGTGGTGAACCTGTGGAATTCTCTGCCACAGAAGGCAGTAGAGGCCAATTTATTAAATATATTCAAGAAGGAGTTGGATATATTTCTTAAGGCTAAAGGGATCAAGGGATATGGAGAGAAAGCAGGGACAGGGTACTGAATTTGGATGATCAGCCATGATCGCATTGAATGGCGGAGCAGGCTAGAGGGGCCGAATGGCCTACTCCTGCTCCTATCTTCTATGATTCTATGTGGCAGGCAATTTTCCCACAGCAAGGTCACACAAACAGCAATGAGATCTGTTTTGATGGCGTTGGTTAAGGGATGAATGTTAGTCAAGACACTGGGAGATCTCCCCTGCTTTCTTCTGAGAAAGTGCCATGGGATCTTTAACACCCACCTGAACAAGGAGATGGGACCTCAGTTTAACGTCTCATCCAAGTGACCGCTTCTGACAATGCAGCACTCCCTCAGTACTGTGTTGAAATGTCAGTCCAGATTATGTGCTGAAGTCTGTAATGGGGCTTGAACTGATTTCGAGGTGAGATTGCTCGCAGCTCAGCTAAACAGACAGCAGAAAATAATTTAAGCAAAGCTTTGCTTTTAATCCGTACCCACACATTTTTAAAACAACAACAGAAAACGCTGGAAAAACTCAGCAGGCCAGGCAACATCCGTGGAGAGAGAAACAGAGTTAACGTTTCAGGTCGAAACCCTTCGTCAGAACTGAGAAAAAAGCAGGAAATGAAACATTAAAAAGCAAGGGGGAGGCTGGGGGGAGGAATAACTATGGTAAGTAGAGACATTAAGAGATGCTCAAGGCAAGACAAGATGGTAATGGGACAGGTTAAGAAACAAAAGGTGGCAGAAGTGTGAAATGCTGGCAGAATGAGAGACAGCTGCCGTAGGGGGGGGGGGGGGGGAGAGAAAAAAAAAGGAAAAAGGCACAAACCAAAAGGGTGGATAAAATGTGTATATATATATATATGTTCCTCCAAGGTTCCTTACGGAGGGAACGATACCTTCAACACGAAACAGACCAGACAATTGGCCAAAGTTGGAGCCTTGCGTTCTATGACAGGCTGAGAGTGCTGGCATTAATAACCCGAATACAGCTAATCCATCCGAAATAGTGAAAGGAATCAATAAACGGCAGCTTCACAAATCCTTTACAGTAAAACAGCAGGACTGAAAACAAGCAAGGCAGGACCTTCATTGTACAAAACCCCAGAGTGGGTGAGAAGCCATCTTGTCAGAGGATTAGGTAGAACCAGGTAACACCCTTATTTAAAAAGGGTAGTAGGCAGAAGGCTGGAAATTATAGACCAGTTAGCCTAACATCTGTGGTGGGTAAAATTTTGGAGTCTATTATTAAGGAGA
This sequence comes from Squalus acanthias, assembly GCA_030390025.1. Classification (NCBI taxonomy): domain Eukaryota; kingdom Metazoa; phylum Chordata; class Chondrichthyes; order Squaliformes; family Squalidae; genus Squalus; species Squalus acanthias. Next base: position 60,991,886 of record CM059446.1, on the reverse strand, counting down.
CAGTAACGGAACATTTAGATAAACATAATTTAATAGGACAAAGTCAGCATAGCTTTATGAAGGGAAAGTCATGTCTGACAAATTTGCTTGAGTTCTTTGAGGACATAACGTACAGGGTGGATAAAGGGGAACCAGTGGACGTAGTGTATTTAGACTTCCAGAAGGCATTCGACAAGGTGCCACATGAAAGATTATTGCTCAAGATAAAAAATCACTGGATTGGGGGTAATATTCTGGCATGGGTGGAGGATTGGTTATCTAACAGGAAGCAGAGAGTTGGGATAAATGGTTCATTCTCGGACTGGCAACCAGTAGCCAGTGGTGTTCCGCAGGGGTCGGTGCTGGGTCCCCAACTCTTTACAATCTATATTAACAATTTAGAGGAGGGGACCGAGTGTAACATATCAAAGTTTGCAGATGATACAAAGATGGGAGGGAAAGTAGAAAGTGAGGAGGACATAAAAAACCTACAAGGGGATATAGACAGGCTGGGTGAGTGGGCGGAGAGTTGGCAGATGCAATACAATATTGGAAAATGTGAGGTTATGCACTTTGGCAGGAAAAATCAGAGAGCAAGTTATTATCTTAATGGCGAGAAACTGGAAAGTACTGCAGTACAAAGGGATCTGGGGGTCCTAGTGCAAGAAAATCAAAAAGTTAGTATACAGGTGCAGCAGGTGATCAAGAAGGCCAACGGAATGTTGGCTTTTATTGCTAGGGGGATAGATTATAAAAACAGGGAGGTATTGCTGCAGTTATATAAGGTATTGGTGAGACCGCACCTGGAATACTGCGTATAGTTTTGGTGTCCATACTTAAGAAAAGACATACTTGCTCTCTAGGCAGTACAAAGAAGGTTCACTCGGTTAATCCCGGGGATGAGGGGGTGGACATATGAGGAGAGGTTGAGTAGATTGGGACTCTACTCATTGGAGTTCAGAAGAATGAGAGGCGATCTTATTGAAACATATAAGATTGTGAAGGGGCTTGATCGGGTGGATGCGGTAAGGATGTTCCCAAGGATGGGTGAAACTAGAACTAGGGGGCATAATCTTAGAATAAGGGGCTGCTCTTTCAAAACTGAGATGAGGAGAAACTTCTTCACTCAGAGGGTAGTAGGTCTGTGGAATTTGCTGCCCCAGGAAGCTGTGGAAGCTACTTCATTAAATAAATTTAAAACAGAAATAGATAGTTTCCTAGAGGTAAAGGGAATTAGGGGTTACGGTGAGCGGGCAGGAAATTGGACATGAGGCTGAGTTCGGATCGGTCAGGGCCCTGTGGGTGGCGGAGCGGGCCCAGGGGCTGAGTGGCCGGGTCCTACTTCTTGTGTTCTTTAGATTTGAGGTTAGGATCAGATCAGCCATGATCTTATTGAATGGCGGAGCAGGCTCGAGGGGCCGATTGGCCTACTCCTGCTCCTATTTCTTATGTATCTCAGGGCAGGCAGTTAAGATAATGGTTGAGATGAAGGAATCCGACATATCTAAAATAGAGCAAGGATAAGATAAAGATAGCATAGGATGGATTAGGTCAAGAGTTATTAGAGGGATCTGAGCGCAGATGTAGTGTGATGAAGGTGCTGAGGAGGAGAAGGTGTTAAATTAGTGTTTGAGGATGTGAATTGTAAGAAAGAAAAATACAGGAAAAAGCAGAATTCTGAAAATCTGAAATAAAAACAGAAAATGCTGGAAACAGGCAGCATAATTTAAACCCCTGCCTTTGTGGAGTGAGTTGTCAGTCTCAGTCCAATTCCTAGTGAGCACGGGCCCACAAGACAAACTCACCCTAATTTGGTAAAAAAAGCTGAGTCTCAGTCAGAGCTCGCGTAGACGCTGTGGGAAATGTAAAACTGGTGCAGGAGGGAGTGCTAAGTCCTGGATGGTGTCGAGCTGTCCAGAGAAGTGGTGAGTCTCCAGCACACTCCTGACCTAAGCCTTTTAGGTGGTGGAGAGGCTTTGGGAAGTCGGTAAGTGAGCCACTTGCTGCAGAATACCCTCTGACCTGCTCTAGTAGCCATGGTGTTAATATGGCTGGTCCAGTTCAGCTTCTGGTCAATGGTGACCCCCCAGGATGTAGGGGGAGGGCTCGATGACGCTAATGCCACTGACAGTTAGAGGGAGATGGCTGGACTTTCTCTTGTTTCAGATGGTCATCACCTGGCACTGATGTGTTAACAGCTTCATCCGCTAACATTGATTATTTTGATCATCAGAAAATTTATGTTCGACTTAGAGCGGAGAAGGTTAAGGGGAGACTTGACAGAGGTATTCAAAATTAGGAAGGGTTTTGATAGGGAAAATAAGGAGAAACTGTTTCCATTGGCAGAAGGGTCGGTAACCAGAGGAGACAGATTTAAGGTGAATGGCAAAAGAACCAGAGACAAGATGAGAATTTCTTACGCAGCGAGTTGTTGTGATCTGGAATGCGCTGCCTGAAAGGGTGGTGGAAGCAGATTCAATAGTAACTTTCAAAAGGGAATTGGATAAATACTTGAAAAGGAAAAATTTGCAGGGCTGAGGGGAAAGAGCAGGGGAGTGGGATTAATTGGAGAGCTCTACCAAAGAGCCGGCACAGGCACGATGGGCCGAATGGTCTCCTGTGCTGTATCATTCTATGCAAAAATAACATTTTATTTTGATTGTATGCTAATGAGAAGGAGTGAAAGTGAAGACAGCACGCGGAGTCGAGCTGCAGTTTGGCGTCTGGTGTGGTCTTTGGCCGGGGCCCTGATCTCCGGTACTGCTGCGGATGGATTGATTGGGTTAACACCGAGCCAGTTCCGTTAAAGCCACTTCCATTGACTCAGCCCATGTGTAATCAGCTGAGAGAAGTGCAGAGGAAGAGATGGGATTGACGTATAAAACAGTTCATTAGCACCAGTCACGAGTTTATATAGACGCAGCCCAGCTGTTAACTCTCATTAATGGTGATTTCATGAACATGATGTGCATCCATTCTGGGATATTCAGCATCAGAGGCCCTGCTATTATTTCCTTTCCCTCCCCCCTCCAGTTCCCTCTGGTTTTTGGAAGTCCCACAAACACAGCCAGGTATCACTCAGCTCTTACCCAAGTGGCCATCCTTCATGTTTGAATTTAGACGGTGCTAATCATCCAAGGGGGCACCACGGGAGGGAAAAGGAAAGGGTTTTTTAATAGCAGGGCTTATGATGCTGAATATCCCAGAATGAATCCAACCCTCGTCCACATGCAGGCCTCGAGGGTCAGCTGTGGTATCGCACGTTAGCACAGGAAAGGAGGTAAATATTGGAGGGGGAAGGAAAAAAGGGGGCGAATAGCAACAATCCTCTTTAAAACTGCTCCTGTCGGAAATGCCTAGCCCACTCCCAGGCCTTAGTCAATGGCCTTAGGAGACGGTAGGATTACTGTCTCTCCGGCTGATTTTCCTCCCGGTGTCTCTATTTATCTGGACTGAGACCAGGAACACTCTGTGTAAAGAACTGTGGCAACAAACTGTCTGATGAGTCCACGACACAGAGTTTTGTTTTAATAAAAGGTATTTTTAAGTCTTGCCATGGTAATCCTGAGGGAACCTAAAAAACTTTAACTAAAAATGAACCTGCTTAATTAGATTGTCTCAGGTTTGCACTCGAGGACTCACTATATCGAGGGCTGTTGTGTTTAATACAGATAATTACTTGGATAAGATACATTGATAAAGATATTGGCGTTATTCCCCAATGGAAACTTTATTCCCAGTCTGGGACAAGGACGCACACGCCAGACAGGCCTCAGTTCGATCCCCGGTCTGTTCTGAGTTCGCTGATCCCTGTCCTGGTGCTACAACTGGCCCCAGTGTTCTGAGCCAGCAAGAGGGAAAGGTCGGTCGGTCAGGGTTGGTGTTCCCAATGGTTACTGAGTGACTATTTCTAGCCTTATGTGTGTGGAAAGGTGGGACGAGGATAAGATTGGGTTCAAGCCTGATAACACTCACGGCCTATTCTCACACATGGCCGGGGGACCAGTGTTCGTGGAACAGGATCCCAGTATGGAGAAGAGAAGAAATTGGAGAAGCAAAAAAACACAGGAACTAAACTCTACCAAATTTTAAATTATCTCTAACTATGCAAAGGTTTTATATCTGTGTGTGGCTTTGTTTAACCATGGTAAATGATTAAAACAGCTCTTAAACATAACGAGTATATTAACATCAGTTAAACAATCAGTAATTTTGTCACTCAATGTCCTTGCAATGTATGAGGTGCCTGCTTAGCACTTGCCAAGGCACGATTCCTCTTTAAATTGGCAGGAAGCTATTCCAATCTTTAGATGCTAATTATTGTACAATTGAGTACTGAATTAAAACAGTCACTTGATGGAATAAACTGCACATAAGTGAATCCTGTCGTGCTCAGAAGGCTTTAGCTGGACACTTGCATAGAAAGAAAACATTTTTATACATATGTGGATATACTTTTGTGTTTTTCAGAGACTAAAACGGGTGTTACTGTCTTTTAATAGAGTTTTACAGTTCATTTAATCTGAGAGATTTATATGACTGTTGTGCACAATAATAGGCAGCGACATCATTACTCGGGGTCCCTCCGAGTGCTTTCAGATTCTGGTTCTTCCAACTCACTGAATAAGGGGTAGGATTCTGGCAATCGGCCCCATTACCACCAACATCCAACTTTCCCTCACGGTTAAACCCAGGGAGAGCTTCCTGGTGTTAGCACAGGTCTGCTCTGGCTTTTTGTTGAGGGATTTGGGTCCTGGGTAAGGGGGAGATTAACTAAAAGCAGAGTCAGGTGGAGTTTATTTGTAACATGCTCTCTGGCACACTCTGTTATCACTCGTACATACAACACCGCCCCGTGTTTTACACCATTTCTGAAGTTGAACCTTCCCCTCTCTCCTCACCCCACACACCAGCATTCTTTTAGTTGAAGAAAATAGAAGTCAGTTAAGAGTTCTGCATTTTGTCACTAAATTAAAATTAGAACTAACATTTCTGATGAGGCTAAAACTAAAACAACCCGACAGTTTGAGATAATGAGAGGAGACGGGAACTGAAAGTTATTTCTGGAAGTAAAACAGCCCCTGTGGGTGGTCCCTAACTGTTGGAATTTGAAAGAATGAATAAAGCCTCAGTTTGTTATTCAAATCTCAGTTCACTGCTTCTTGTGTTCGGCACAAACGGGAGAATTAGGATGTTTTTTGAAACATAAATGTTGGAGAGAAACTATAATAAAAATACAGAAAGAAAAAAAACTAAGTCCTGATTGAAATTGTTTCCAAGGATAAAGCTAAACTATGACTAAAATTTAGGAACCTGCGGTACGGTTTAATCTGTGGAACCGCACTCGAGTTTGTTCATATAACTGCCGACAAGCTATTCTACCATGGGGCACTGGAGCTGAAGCCCATCGTTCCTTTCTATCAGGGATCATCGGATAATGAAGGGAAACCTGGCTGATTTCCCTCTCGATGGTCCAAGGGTATGGAGTGCCCAAAACATTGACCCAGCTGAGATCAGCACAAACCAAGGATTCCACCTGGGATCTTGCTGTGCTGTATAGCTCAGTCCCACAGTGAATAGCCCAATTACCAATTGAACCATTAGCGCAGCCTGGCATGAACGTTATTCAAATCTGTTTCAATGAGGCAGTGCGTCAGGGAATACGAGGATACACGTTTCCATTTGTGTTTCCTTACAAGAAAGTTCCTACTTTGGTCAGGTCAGGTCATTGGGGAATTAAAGAAAGACTTACATTTATATAGCGGCTTTCAACTCAGTTGTCAGCATTCAAGTCTTGCATGAAGACTTGTTAAGCAAGAGTATTAAGGGTGACGGAACCAAGGCAGGAGGATGGAGTTAAAATACAGATCAGCCATGATCTACCTAAATGACGAAACAGGCTCGAGGGGCTGAATAGCCTCCTCCTGTTCCTATGTTCCTAAAACCTGAGTGCACAATCCAGGTTGACACTCCAGTGTAGTGCTGAGGGGGTGCTGCACTGTCGGAGGTGCCGTCTTTCAGATAAAACACTAAACCAAGGCCTCATACACCTGTTCTGGTGGTTCCCATGGATGTTAAGTATCCCATGCTCTATTTGAAGAAGAGCAGGGAGTTCTCTCGCAACCAACCAACCAAAACAGATAATCTGGTCATTTATCTCTCTGCTGTTTGTGGGCTCTTCCTGTGCACAATATTGGTTGCTGCATTTGCCTGTGTGAGTCAATGAATTTAAAATAACTCACTATATGTGAAGCGCTTTGGGATGTTTCTGAGACACATGTTAAGGTGCTGTATAAATGCAAGTATTCTTTTAATACGCAGTGCTGGGCTGGGCTGTCTAGTGTTTAAGGAGCCCAGTACCAGATGGTGCTGTGGTAATGTGTAGTCGGTCCCAGATTGTTTAAATGGCAGCCTTTTTCTTCAATTATTGGACTCCGGAGAATGTAACAGTATAATCTAGAGGAAATCAAAGTTTTAATGGAATTATGATGTGGAGATGCCGGCGTTGGACTGGGGTGGACAAAAATGAGAAGTCGCACAACACCAGGTTATAGTCCAACAGATTTATTTAATTTTACAAGCTTTCGAAAGCTTGTAAAATTAAATAAATCTGTTGGACTATAACCTGGTGTTGTGCGACTTCTCATTTTAATGGAATTAAACCTCCGTTTGGAGAATGACTCACAAAGCCGTGATACTGAGGTCAAATTGTGCCACACTGAGTGTGTGACACCACTTCCTCGATGACTGCTGAGATGGTGCTGAGTTGTAACGTATAATTAGTGCTACGATGCGCCTGCGAGAGATGTATGAGAGAGAGAGAAGCTGAAAGATCAGCCAGAATTTAATCTAACTCTTTAAATAAACAGCAAAAAAACCTCTCCTTTAAATGTGTGAAAGGTTTAATTTTGGCTTTTGATTACTAACCTCTCAAGGCCTTTTGTAATCCAGTTTTCTAAAATATATGTGTAATTTCTCACAACAAGAAAAAGGTGTGGGACTCTAGATTGCACTGTTGAATCTACATGCATCACTAGTTTGTCAAGAAATGTTACACTTGAATCATTGTTTCAATAAACTGTAGATAAAAATAACCAATTGCCAACCTCACTTAGTCATTCACTCAAATATTCAACTGAAAGAGAAACAGAAAACATTTCAAATGTTTCATGCAAACGTGATTAGATTTCTAAGAAGCTCTGGTCAGGTTTGGCTGTGCCTCCTTGTCCTGTGTTGTGAAGAATAGTGAGATCCAGTAGCCCAGTCACAAGAGCAGTGGGACATCAAACTCTGTCACAGGTCCTGCTACAATACTGGACTCCCATTAAGAGGATAACAGTAGAACACATATAATGCATGTAATATGTATAATGTGAGTGTGTGTGTCTGTGCGTGGGTGAATATAGGAAGCAGTGTTTATAATGTGTAGGAATTGGGGGAACAATATCAAAATTTGCTGATGACACCAAATGGCAGCATGAAGGGGGGTTGGGTTTGCAAATTGTGACAGTTTGTGTGGATGGGAGCAGGAGAGGCAGATGGGTGAACAGTTGCAGTTCAATGCAGAAAAATGTTAAATAATGTAATTTTAGAAGGAATTCATCTTGTGGTAAGATTTTATATGGAGTAGAGGAGTTGGATTGCAGATACACAGGTCATTAAAGGTGGCAACGCAAGTAGATAATGTCACAAAAAAGCAAACTGAGCCCTAGAGGCATGGAATAGAAAAGCAAAGAGGTGATATTGGACTTGTACATCCACCTGAGGGTGCAGACAGGCTCTGGTTTAAAGTTTCCTCTGAAAGACGGCACCTCTGAGAGTGCAGCACTCCCTCGGTACTGTACTGAAGTGCCAGCTGAGATTATTTACTCCAGTCCTGGCATGGGGCTTGAGGAGTGTGCTACCGATTAAATCAAGCTAAACAACAAATCACTGCAAACTGCTCTGGATTCTATGATAGCAGTGGGAACAGAAACTGAGCACATGTTGAGTGTGGGTTGGAACCTTTGTTCTGTGCAGCGGCTCCACTATGGCACCCTGTCATAAGCAATATTACAAAAGAGCTCCCAAGTCTACCGTAAATTATTGGAGACTTTGGTTTAATTAGTTCAAACCCAAATCAATTTTTTCCTCTTCTCGCGGTATTTCTCTCTTTTTCTGTCATTTGACTTCACTCTAGTCTTCCACACATTTCCTGTGGTCAAGAGGCTGAATCAGCCACTTGGAGACCATTGAAAGGCCCTCTGCACAGCAACATGGCCATTGAAAGGCCCTCTGCACAGCAACATGGCCATTGAAAGGCCCTCTGCACAGCAACATGGCCAAGAACAGGAACTCACCAGAGTTATGAATGTGCGTTGTCACTCTGTTGTTCAGTGATCCTTTGATACTTCAGCACGTTGTGTAACTATATTGTTCTCTTTAACTGACTATTTTGAGGTGATTCACTGTCCAATTTTCCCTCACTCTCTTTGTTGATGAAAATTCCATCTATATCCTCCCAGATGCAAAGTCAAAGGAATCGGGTGGAACAAATCACAGAATCACAGAATCCCCACAGTGCAGATAGAGGCCATTTCGGCCCATCGAGCCTGCACCGACTCATATCCCACCCTATCCCCGTAACCCCACGGGTCAATTTATCATAGCCAAATCAACCTAACCCGCACATCTTTGGACTGTGGGAGGAAACCGGAGCACCCGGAGGAAACCCACGCAGACACGGGGAGAATGTGCAAACTCCACACAGACAGTCACCCGAGGCCGGATTCGAACCCGGGTCCCTGGTGCTGTGAGGCAACAGTGCTAACCACTATGCCACCGTGTTGCCCCATGGCACAGAGCATTAATCAAGAGATTTGTCGCCGCAATGTCCCTAGAATATCCACCACTTTTCAGCACAGGAAATGGAAAGCATGATATCAGGAAACAAAGCTCCCCAATGACTCATTGACTTTGTCTAACAATCAACAACAGGAACAGCCTGCATTTGTATCGCGCCTTCAATGTAACATCCCAAGACAGTCCACGTGTGAGAGAATGAGCGGTAATAGGAGATTCAGATCAGCCGACTGGTTGAAACTGTTTTTTAAGAGGCTGGGAGGGAAGTGCAAGCCAAAGAGGTTTGAGGAGGAGGATCCAGAGGGTGTGACCAAATAGCTCTGCCACCAAGTGAGGAATAACCGGAGGAAAGAGGTGTTGGGCGAGTGAGACTCAGCGCAAGACAAGATGTGGGTGGTGGGATCTTGCAGAACTTGCAAGGCTAGCAAGGAAAGCAATCAAAAAGTTAAGTCTTGAGGTAGTAAATGTGTGGTTAATGGATTCAAGCAGCAGAGATCGGAAGGTGGAGCAAAGAATGTTGCAGAGGTGGAAGTAGGTGGTTTTAGTGATGGAGAAGAAGTGGGATTTGTAGCTCAGCCCTAGGCTGAATGGGTCAGAGGGTGAAAAGTGCCTCGTTCAACCTGAGTGAGCACCCAAGGGAAGGGTGGAATCAGGAGAAAGGCCATGGAGTTTGGACAGGATTAGACTTGGCTGTTCCTATTTCTCCAAGATTAATTCGGACCCAACACTCAACAACAAGGGTCACACATGAATAGCAGCTACTTGAGTGAAGTACCCAGCAGTGTGGAACCAAACCCTGGCAAGGAGACAATGCCTTCAGGACAGGGGAAGGAGGGGAAGGAAACTGGGGTGAAAACTCAGAATAAAAGCTATGACTTTTTACAAAAAAAATATTGTATTAGTTAAGGTGTCAGCATTGCCTCCGAGTCTGAAGGTCGTGGATTCAAGTCCCACTCCAAAGACTTGAGCACGAAAATGTAGGCCGACACTCCAGTGCAGTACTGAGGGAGTGCTGCACTGTCGGAGGGGCAGTACTGAGGGAGCGCTGCACTGTCGGAGGGGCAGTACTGAGGGAGCGCTGCACTGTCGGAGGGGCAGTACTGAGGGAGCGCTGCACTGTCTGAGGGGCAGTACTGAGGGAACGCTGCACTGTCTGAGGGGCAGTACTGAGGGAGCGCTGCACTGTCGGAGGGGCAGTACTGAGGGAGCGCTGCACTGTCTGAGGGGCAGTACTGAGGGAACGCTGCACTGTCTGAGGGGCAGTACTGAGGGAGCGCTGCAATGTCTGAGGGAACGCTGCACTGTCTGAGGGGCAGTACTGAGGGAGCGCTGCATTATTGGAGAGGCAGTACTGAGGGAGCGCTGAACTGTCGGAGGGGCAGTACTGTGGGAGCGCCGCACTGTCGGAGGGGGGAGTGCTGCATTATCGGAGGTGCCATCTTTTGGATGAGATGTTAAACCGAGGCCCCGTCTGCCATGTCAGGAGGACGTAAAAGATCCCAGGGCACTATTTCGAAGAAGAGCCAGGGGAAGCACCTACAGAATATGCAAGGGGTTTGTAACAAGCTAAAAGTGGACCTACGTGAGGCAAGAGAAGCCAATAAAACCCTCAGCACATTTACCTGCACCTCACACCTTTGGCATTTGGCTGTCTTGACGATTGTTTGTGATGTGATCGGAATGCAGGCCCTACCTGTGAAACATTTTGCCACACAATCCGAGTCAGTTAATTACAACGGAGAACGTTCTCAGGAAGGTGGAGTCAGTTTTAGCTGTTACACACAACAGACTCAACTAGAGCGTGAGGGGAAACTGTTCTCCAGTAGTTAAAGCTGACAACGTGAAACACAGCCAATGTTTGTCATAATGCTCCGTGTTCAGAAGCTCTTTGGCCTGTAAAGCACCCTCTGAAGCAAGTAATCTGATTGTAAGTTTGTTGCGGAAAGGAAGGATCAATAATGCTTGATATTGGCTGCCATTTCTCAACAGTAGATCGGTTGAGTGCTTTCTTCCCCTTTACTGGTTGGAAATGCTACATCTGGTGTATAAATTATACAGGAACAGCAGGAGGCCATGCAGCCCCTCAAGCCTGCTCTGCCATTCAATTAGATCATGGCTGATCTGTACCTCAACTTCATTTACCCACCTTTGCTCCAAATCCCTTGATACCCTTACCCAATAAAAATCTATTGAACTCACTCTTGAAAATATCAACTGACCCCCAGCCTTTTGGGGGAGAGCGTTCCAGATTTCCAATACGCTGTGTGTAGAAGTGCTTCTTGATTTCACTCCTGAACGGCCAAGCTCTAATTTTAAGATTGTGCCCCCTTGTTCTGGACTCTCCCACCAGAGGAAATAGTTTCTCTGTATCCTATCGAATCCCTTTATCATTTTAAACACCTCAACCTTCTCACCCATCAACCTTCTACCAGGAGACTTCAACACTATCCATAATGTGAATCAGATCAGAAGAGGAACATAAGAACAGGAGGCCATTCAGCCCCTCGAGCCTGTTTCACCATTGAATTAAATCTTGGCTGATCTGAGCTTGAGTTAGTGTGTGATCTACATCTGACCGTGACATTCCTCTGCAAGTTAAATGTTCCAACTTGGCAACATCCCAAATATTGACTAGTTGTGATCGCCAAGGCAACAGATGAGACCCGAGGGCCAATCTGTGACAGCGACCTCTGAAACACCAACGTAACTTTGGCTCACAGCTCCCGGGGAGTGAAATCTTTCATCTGCAGCCAGATTGTAGGAACTAGTCAGCAAGCATTAATCACGTAACAGCCTCGTTTCCCATCTACCCAAGGCCTCTTTGTCCTTTAGTGAAGTTAGATATTGCCATTTCTAAGTCAGCCTTCAAACAATAATTGTGCAACTATGTGTTTACACCAAATGGTTCACTAATGATTAACCCAAGCTGTTGTGTTTTTTGGTTTCCCCTTGAGTTTCAAGGGAGCAGCCACTTTACCCAGCTGCAGTTGGTGTTGATGAGTGAAGCTTCAGGCATCACGCTGCACTGAGGGTCACCGTAACTCCAGGCCAAGCCAGTGTTGGTCAGTGAGAGACTCCAGACCGGAGTGGGTTGGTGTCGGTCCGAGAACTTGCATTTCTACAGCGCCTTTCACAACTTCAGTACGTCCCAAAGTGCTTTACAGCCAATGAAGTAGTTTCGAATTACAGTCACTGCAGCCAATGTGCGCACTGCAATGAGATGAAAGATCAAGATAATCTGTGTTTTTTCGTGGTGTTGGTTGAGGGATGAATGTTGGCCCAGGACACCAGGGAGAACTCCCCTACTCCTCCTCAAACTGGCTCACGGGATCTCTTACATGGAGCTGAGCTGCAGACTGTAAAGTAAACTCGGGCGCGACTGAGCAATCGGATTACACAGGCCATTCGGCCCAAGCTGGTGTTTATGCTCCACACGAACCTCCTCTCACCCCTCTTCATCTCCCCCTACCAGCATATCCTTCTATTCCTTTCTCCCTCAGGTGCATATCTAGCTTCCCCTTAAATGAATCTCTGCTATTAACAGCAGAGCCCAGCATGACTGTACAGCTTGGAAAGGTAAAGGGAGAAAACGGTGCCCAGGAAACGCTCGCCCTGCAAACGAGCGAAAGGCTCCAGCCGCGCAAGCGCTGGACAGACTCTTACAATGCAGAATGCAGTTCAAATAAAAGTCATTTATTTCCATTCTGTCACACATTACAGTGAGATTAACCAGCTCATTTACTGTCTCTATGTCACTGATCCGAGGGTGACCTTTGCCTGCAGCTGTTCTGAGACATTATTAGTCTCTGTGTTACAGTCCCTGCTCTCCGATCCCTCTCCCGGACTTGGCTCCCAGCTCTTCAGTGTGACTCTGGCCCCATCTACAGCTGTTGCCAGGAACTGTAGCAAGTCAGGCCACAACATCACAGATCTCAACACCGAGGCAGGATTATACCGTTTCCTGCTGATATTGATTCTTCTGATGGACAGCCCATAAACCCTCTGGCCGTATAGGACTAACCACCTCATCGGCTGGTGTAAAGATGGTCAGGGCCATAGAAGGAGCATTCACGTCTCGGCCTGTCAGTCTGTTAATCAGCCCGTGAATCCTCCACTACTTCACACTGTTCCCCAAGAGAAGAGCGCGGAGATACAAAAACAAGGATAACGCCACCCTGCCAGACTGGTAATCAGCCTCCGAATCCCTCCACTGCTTCACAATATTCTCACAGGGCAAGATTGTAAAGACACAAAAACAACAGCCACGTATTTTAAACTCTGTGCTGATGAAGTTAAAGTCTGCACCGATAATGACCGACCAACTATCAAACCTCAGCGATTGTTCAGACTGCAAACAGGCCGAGTCTCCCAGACACCATTGTCCGAGCTGAATGCACGTTCTGTAGCATTTAACAAAGCAACACTGTAATGACTGAGACTCAGAGAACAGACTAAAGCTGCTTTGTAAAATATTTAATGAAAGCTGCCAATTCCTATTGTACAGAGTAAAAGGTTAATCATATTCACCAAATTATGATAAGATTAAGTGAATTTTAACAGCCCCAAGATAATCCTGCAATTTCAACTGGTTCCTAATTGAGCAGAGTCTTGTGATTCATTCCGCTGGCGCTGGCCTGGGGCTGAGCACTCTCAGTGAATAATTCCAATAGCTTTGTCCTCTAATCAGCAGGCATATTCTCAGTTCTCCAACATATCAATGCTTATAGAGGAAAATACTTGCACTTATATAATGCGTTATCACATTTAACCACAACAGATTACTTGAAGTGCAGTAACTTGTTATGGAGGCAGAAACCACAGTCATTCTGCATCAATAACGTCTGAACAACAGCAATGAGATCATCGCCCTGTTAATCTGGTTTTTTGGGGGAAAATTAGTTGAGGATGGAATATTGGCCAGGCGAGAACTCCCTGCTATTATACTACCGTGGGATCTGTAACAAGCTGGCATGGACTGGTTGGGCCGAATGGCCTGTTTCTGTGCTGTATATTCTATGTAACAGACATCTGGATCAGGCAGATGGGATGACAGACAGACTAACATCTCAGCCCAGGGACGGAATATCCAAACCGATTGTTGACCTTACCACAATGGTTTTTTAAAATGATGCAATGCAGACAGAATTGAGGTCTGTCTAGATGAGTTTCATATGGAGTAACCCTTAGCAATGCAAGAATTAATGTACAGTCAGGAGCAGTTCTCAATCCCTGTAGTTCCAAATATATAAATTGACAAATCAGCTGTACCTGGACAGTTTTACACTGGGATTTGATGCTCAGGGTGACAGCTATCCAAGGTTCTTTGAATTCAACGACCGAAGAGACACATTGTTCAGTGGTCTCCTGTACACTTCCTTTAAACACTGAAGTTTTCTTTTAATGTTCTGGTACCAAGGTCATCATCAAGGTCGCTCCTCTGGCCCCAAGGCCTTGCTTCTTGCACTAGTTTGTGGCAGCTGCGGTTTTGAGTCGTTCGTGCACCTCTTCTGGGGTCAACGAGGCCAAAATCTTCACCACCTTATCCCGCGATCTGCAACCCTTCAAAGGTCAGGAGTTCGGGAATAGCATTGTGCAGGGGGAAAGCCAAGAATCCACAGTCATCACAGAACATTAAACTGCCAGCTACTTAAACTAATCGTGCAGTGAAAATAAAAAGACAAGAAATCGCAACAAGTATCGACCTCGACATCCAGAGAAAATTAAATAAATGAAATGTAAGGTCGAACTCGGCTGCTCTCACCCTCCTTCCGATCGAGTGCAGTGCGGATTAAGCAGACGCCTTTCTGAAAGGCACCTGACAACTTTCAGACAAGTCTCACTCATTAGCAGCGATGCACATTCAGAAACAGATAACCTGCATTGATGCATGCCTCTCCTAAACTATGATGCGGAGATGTCGGTGTTGGACTGGGGTGGACAAATGTGAGAAGTCGCACAACACCAGGTTATAGTCCAACAGTTTTATTTGAAATCACAAGCTTTCGGAGACTTCACCTGACGAAGGAGCAGCGCTCCGAAAGCTTGTGATTTCAAATAAAACTGTTGGACTATAACCTGGTGTTGTGTGACTTCTCACATTTCTCCTAAACTAACCACAGCTTCCCTTGTTTCACAATCCTGCTCACTCTTTGGGATCAGAAACCTTGTTCCTAGGTTCCCCCCCCCACAGACAATTTAAAGACAGAAGTGAAGTGTGGGGCCACACGGTGACGCGGATGCACTTTGGCAGACACAGAGCCCAGTCGTTGTGCCGGAGCAGAGAACGGGTAAGTGAGAGGGTCAGTGGCCAGCCAAACACCCACAGGCAGCTTACTGGAGCCTTTAGCAGCTATTGAGAGGCAGGGAGCCCAGTCCTTGGTGGAGATATGATGCAGAGTTCCCAGATAACCAGAAACAAAGGGAAAAAATAAAATAAAATAATGCAAAAAAGGATTATACCAAGGATGATACCAGAACTGAGAGGTTATAACTATCAAGAAAGACTGAACAGGCTGGGGCTCTTTTCTTTAGAAAAGAGAAAGCTGAGGGGTGACCTGATAGAGGTCTTTAAAATTATGAAAAGGTTTGCTAGGGTAGACGTAGAGAAGATGTTTCCACTTGTGGAGGAGACTAGAACCAGGGGCCATAAATATAAGATAGTCACTAATAAATCCAATAGGGAATTCAGGAGAAACTTCTTTACCCAAAGAGTGGGGAGAATGTGGAACTCGCTACCACAGGGAGTGGTTGAGGCGAATAGCGTAGAGGCATTTAAGGGGAAGCTAGATAAACACATGAGGGAGAAAGGAATAGAAGGATATGCTGATAGGGTGAGATGAAGAGGGGTGGGAGGAGGCTCGTGTGGAGCATAAACACCGGCACAGACCAGTTGGGCCGAAGGGCCGGTTTCTGTGCTGTAACTTCTATGTAATCTTAAAAGAACAAAAGATCAAAAAAACGCGTTTCAACACATCATGTGATCCTGATGCACGGACCACACCCATTAGATCGGCTGTTTGTGCTGGGGGGGTGGGTGAGAAAGGAAGGGATGCTTCTGTCCACAAGTGGAGGTCAGCGAGTTGTTGTTATCTGGAATGCGCTGCCTGAAAGGGTGACGGAAGCAGATTCAATAATAACTTTCAAAAGAGAATTGGATAAATACTTGAAGGGAAAAAATTTACAGGGCTATGGGGAAAGAGCAGGGGGAGTGGGATTAATTGGAGAGCTCTTTCAAAGAGTCGACACAGGCACGATGGGCCGAATGGCCTCCTTCCGTGCTGTATCATTCGATGATTCTAAGTGGCCAAAGTCGGCCTGTGTCGTTAGAGGAATGCGGAGGTCAAGTGGAGGTCAGGGACTATGGTGCAAAAAGGAACAAAGTCTCTCCAGTTGCCGACGTCAACCAGTCTTCTCTCTTTTCAGATGTTGAAGAATCTGCTGTGTATTTCCAGCAGTTTCTGTGTTTACTGACAGTGAAGATCTGGGACTATCCAGCCTCCCGTTCAGAGTGGGTTTGTGACACAGGGAGACAAAGTTTGTGTGTGGGGGAGAAACTCACACAGATATTTTTAAAAAGTAAGAACCATGCAATGAATCTATTACAATATATCCGGTTAGATTTACTGTGCAAGAGACAGCACAATGGGCCACAGTGTAACGACATGACCTTCTGTCCATCACTCACCACACGGGGAGCCCTGCAATCTCACATTCCGAGAGAGGTGGCAAATGGGGATGGTGCTTCACCACAAGTGGAGGGGGCCAAACACAGAATAAATCATTGCATGAAACCATCTAGCAGTCAGTTACAGAGCACCCTCGGCAGAGCCTAGATACAGACCGTCTCCGAGCTGACAACATACCTTGTCCAGAACAATTTCATTTTTCTTTAATTCCAGCACCTTGGCCAGGTAGCGAACCAGTTCTGCATTGGCCTCCCCGTCAGACGCAGGGGCTGCGATGGCCACGCCCACTGCTTCTTCCGACACATCTACGGAACACAAGGCACATACGAGTCACCATCACTAGTACTCACACACCATTTATACACTCCGCATCATGACCATTTATCAGCAGACAAGGATCTGTGCTGAGAAATGCTGCACGGTTTTAATATATTCAATAGGTTCTGACAATGTCACAAACCACAACAAAGTAACTCGAACAAGCTCCAAAGATCAACTGAACCCAAGATTGTGTTACAGAGCATGAAATGTAAAGAGCAGAGTTCACCAGCTACTCCAACTTGACTCTTACTCTGTACAATACAAACTGAGCGGGTTACCTTTGCACTTGTAAATGTTAGCCGTGGCTCAGTGGGTAGCACCCTCAACTCTGAGTCAGAAGGTTGTGGGTTCAAGCCCCACTCCAGGGACTTACATAAGGAGTCGGCCATTTGGCCCTTCGAGCCTGCTCCGCCATTCAACAAAATCATGGCTGATCTTCTACCTCAACCGCACTATCCCCATATCCCTTAGTTCCCAAAAATTTATCGACCTCAGTCCTAAATGGCCGACCCCTTATTCTGAGACTGTGACCCCTGGTTCTGGATTCAGGGGAAACATTTTTCCTGCATTAACTCTGTCAAGCCCCTTAAGAATTTTATATGTGTCAATTAGATCACCTCTCATTTTTCTAAACTCCAGGGAATATAGGCCTAGTCTACTCAATTTCACCTCATAGGGCAATCCCCTCATCCCAGGAACCAGTCTAGTGAACCTTCGTTGCACTCCCTCTAAGGCAAGTATGTCTTTCCTTAGGTAAGGGGACCAGAACTGTACACAATACTGCAGGTGTGGCCTCACCAATGCCCTGTATAATTGTAGTAAGACTTCTTTACTTTTATACTCTAATCCCTTTGTAAAAAAAGCTAACATATCATTTATAATAACAGAAAACGCTGGAAAAACTCAGCAGGCCAGGCAGCATCCGTGGAGAGAGAAACAGAGTTAACGTTTCAGGTCGAAGACCTTTCGTCAGAACTGGAAAAAAGCAGGAAATGGAATAGATTTTAAAGCAAGTTTAGGGCTGGGAAAAGGGGGAGGGGATGAAAGAACAAAAGGGAAGGTCAGTGATAGGGTAGAAAGCAGGAGAGATTAAGAGACATTGAGAGACATTAAGAGATATTCAAGGCAAGAGGAGGTGGAAATGGAACAGGTTGAGGAACAAAGGATGGCTCTGGATGAAGTGTGAATTGCGCTGGCAGAATGAAGGACAGCTGCCATGTGGGAAGAGAAGAAAAAAAGACACAGACAAAAAGTGTGGATGAAAAATATATATGTGATAGGGGCCGAGGTTGTGATCTGAAATTGTTGAACTCTATGTTGAGTCCAGAGGGCTGTAGGGTGCCTAATCGAAAGATGAGGTGCTGTCCCTCGAGCTTACGCTGAGCTTCCGTGGAACAATGCAAGAGGCCGAGGACGGTGAGGTCTGAGTGGGAATGGAGCGGTGAATTAAAGTGACAGGCCACCGGGAGCTCGGGGTCCCCCTTACGGACTGAACGGAGGTGTTCCGCAAAGCGGTCACCCAATCTGCGTTTGGTCTCCCCAATGTAGAGGAGACCACATCGTGAGCAGCGAATACAGTATACTAAATTGCAGGAAGTACAAGTAAATCGCTGTTTCACCTGGAAGGGGTGTTTGGGGCCCTGGACAGTGGGAAGGGGGGGAGGTATAAGGGCATGTGTTGCATCTCCTGTGCTTGCACGGGAAGGTGCCGGGCGAAGGGGAAGGGGTGTTGGGGGTGATAGAGGAGTGGACCAGGGTGTCGCGGAGGGAGCGGTCCCTTCAGAATGCTGAAAGGGGAGGGGAGGGGAGGGGAAGATGCGTTTGGTGGTGGGATCACACTGGAGGTGGCGGAAATGGCGGAGGATGATCCGTTGAATATGGAGGCTGGTGGGGTGAAAGGTGAGGACAAGGGGAACTCTATCGTGGTTCCGGGAGGGACGGGCAGGGGTGAGGGCAGAAGTGCGGGAGATAGAACGGACATGGTCGAGGGCCGTGTCAACCACAGTAGAGGGGAATCCTCGGTTGAGGATAAAGGAAGACATGTCGGAAGCACTGGTATGGAAGGTGGCATCGTCAGAGCAGATGCGGCGGAGACGGAGAAACTGGGAGAATGGAATGGAGTCCTTACAGGAGGCGGGGTGGGAGGAAGTGTAGTCCAGGTAGCTGTGGGAGTCAGTGGGCTTGTAGTGAATGTTTGTCAATAACCTAACCCCAGAGATGGAGACGGAGAAGTCGAGGAAGGGAAGGGAAGAGTCGGAGATGGACCATGTGAAGGTGAGGGAAGGGTGGAAATATCATTTGCTTTCCTAATTGCTTCCTGTACCTGCATGTTAACTTTCTGTGATTCATGTACAAGGACACCCAGGTCCCTCTGAGTGCATACATTACCCAGTCTCTCACCATTCAAATAATATTCTGCTTTTTTGTTTTTCCTACCAAAGTGGATAACTTCACATTTCCCCACATTGTATTCCATTTGCCATGTTCTTGCCCACTCAGTCAACCTGTCTATATTTCTCTGCAGCCTCTTTGCGTCCTCCTCACAGCTTACTTTCCCACCTAACTTTGTATCATCAGCAAATTTGGATACGTTACACTCAGTCTCTTCATCTAAGTCATTAATATAGATTGTAAATAGCTGAGGCCCAAGCACTGATCCTTGCAATACCCGCTAGTTACAGCCGGCCAACCCAAAAAAGTCCCGGTTATTCCTACTCTTGAGCACAAAAAGCTAGGCTGACACTCCAGTGCCATACTGAGAGAGTGCTGCACTGTCGGAGGTGCCGTCTTTCGGGTGAGATGTTAAACTGAGGTCTCTCAGGTGGACGTAAAAATCCTATGGCACTATTTCGAAGAAGAGCAGGGGAGTTCTCTCCGGTGTCCTGGGGCCAATATTAATCCCTCAATAAACATCACTAAAACAGATTATCTGGTGATTATCACATTGCTGTTTGTGGGAGCTTGCTGTGCGTAAATTGGCTGCCGTGTTTCCTACATTACAACAGTGACTACACTTCAAAAGTACTTCATTGGCTGTAAAGCGCTTTGGGACGTCCGGTGGTCGTGAAAGGCGCTATATAAATGCAAGTCTTTCTGTTTTTATTAGAGTGCTGTAAAATCAGCTTTCTGGTGCTAGCTGTTTGACAATATAAAGAGGTACAACATTTAGGGGCGATCCCTCTGATACACCCTGCCCGTGACAGTAAAGGCCAGTGATACAGGATCTTTTCTGCAGCTGTGATACAGATGTGTAATGAGAAGCGAGTGATTTATTCCATACTGCTTACCTGTTATGGCATTTAGTTTGGCTCCAGGTTTAGCATGAATGGCCACCACAACGGAACCACTTTTATCAACCTTCACAGGTCCCCGAGGTGCCAGTGCTGGTTTTTCAGAGTCCTTAACTTTTCCTTTATTCTGAGACAAAATAATGTTTAATTATCATTACAGCCGTTACAAAGTGTGTCTCCACCTGGTGGTGGAATCAGTTACGACATGGTCCTTTCAATCTGGGACACCCAAACTGGTGGGATAAGTCTCCGCTCTGAAAATTATACGTGTTCTAACTGAAATTAGACACATTACATTTTGAAATAGTGACTGCTGTAAGTTGGGCAAACAATCTACAGTAAAGTATAAACAGGTTACCACCTTCTGCCAAGTCTTGCACCAAGGGCATGGCACTAGGAAAACACATGTCTAAAATTGTATCAAATTATTTCAACTATTGTGTCCTCAACAGCTGGTGTGGGAGGTACTTTTCTTTCAATTCTCTCTCTCTCTCTCTCCCCGTGTTTCAGGTTTCCTGGCCCCGGCCCATTTGCCAACTCCTGGTTTAGCTGCTACAGCAATAACTCCAGGGACCAGTTGCTCCAGGTACTACAGTTGATCTGGCGAACACATCCACATGTTTTTCTAAAGCAATGCTCTCAGATTGTGAGCTCCATCAAGCTTTTAGATTCAAAATTAAAGGTACAGCATTACTTTAAAATCACTAACATGCAACATCAGGATGCTCATAACCAGGGTCACTATTCTACAGCAACTAAAGATAAATTTATTTTCTTTACCTGGGTCTTTACTGGTGTTTGAGGAACCGCATTCCACAATTCCATTTATAATTAAGTTGATTGTTTTATGTAATAAGTAAAATTCTGTTTTTATATTACTAATCAATTTCCTGCAGTCAACAATTGGAAAAACAGACCAAGTGTAATCTTCAGATGAAGCATAGAGGGCTAGGGATAATTGGACCAGGGTACGCATAAAACAACAACTTGCGTTTATATAGCACCTTTAACGTCGTAAAAAATCCCAAGGTGCTTCACAGGAGTGTTATCCGACAAAATTGAAACCGAGCCACATAAGGAGATATTGGGACAGGTGACCAAAAGCTTAGTCAAAGATGTAGGTTTTAAGGAGCGACTTAAAGGAGGAAAGAGAGGTAGAGAGGTGGAGAGGTTTAGGCAGGAAATTCCAGAGCTTGAGGCATAGACAACTGAAAGCACGGCTGCCAATGGTGGGGCGAAGGAAATCGGGGATGCTCAAGAAGCCAGAATTGGAGAAGCGCAGAGATCTCGGAGGGTTCGATGTTACAGAGATACAATAGGGGCGAGGGCCATGGAGGAATTTGAACACAAGGACGAGAATTTTAAATGAGACGTTGCCGGACCAGGAGCCAATGTAGTTCAGCAAGCACAGGGGTGATGAGTGAGCGGGACTTGGTGCAACATACGTAATTTAGTCTCCAAACTCGAACATTCTGCCCTTAATTTGTCCATGATAAGTTCCTGCGTGCAGTTACAATAGAAATTGTCTATGTAAACATGTCATGCTGTAGCGCCTCTACTGGTGGGAGGGTGTAATTAGTGACACCTGTTTACATAGGAAGTTCCTATTTTAATGGGGACAAAGGTTGGCCTGAATTCATCAGATTGTTAATAGACCAGAGATTGATGGTTTTACAGATTGGTTCTGTCCATCTGTCTGTGGAAACTCGGGCCCCCGCTCCCTACCAGTCGGGTTTCTCTTGTTTTCTTCGGCATGTTCCTCTCCCTGATGCCGCCCCTCTGCGTTCCCCAGCGGGCCGCCGTTACCCCCAGGCCCACGCGAGGCACAGCCAGCAGCGGCCAGTCAGCAGGAAAGGGCCGCTGGAAGCCCGGGCCTACACTGCCGTTCGGAACAGTTAGCGTGAGCAGAATGCACCGAAGCCACGCTCTTTTCATCCGGACCAAGCCGCCCGGCAAGCGGCCAAACCCCGGGCCGAGTAATCGAGGGGGGGTCTTGGTCGCCAGGCAACAAGGCCTGGGCCGCAACTCCCAGGCTACATTGCGTACCCGCGCGTGCGCACTGTCCCGGTCCCAGGCCCCGCCCACCAGCTGTCACTCACCGAGGTCACACTGTGGAGAATGGGAACAGGATTAAAGCCCATCCACCTATTGTGCTCCCATTAACTCTAGCTACTCAATTAATCAACTATATTAAAAAGGTCTTGCCTCCCCCTCTGCCCCCCCTTTCCCCTGGCTCTGAACTTGCTTACAAACTCTTAAATCTCTAACTTCTGTGATTAGATGTGGCTCAGTGTCAAATTTTTTGTCTTATAACGCTCCTGTGAAGCACCTTGGGACATTTTACTACGTTAAAGGCGCTATATAAATACAAGTTGTTGTTGTTGTTGTTCTTCTTCCAGTTCTGAAGAAAGGTCATTGACTTGAAACGTTAACTCCGTTTCTTTCTCCACAGATGCTGCCTGACCTGTTGGAGTATTTCCAGCATTTTGTGCTTTTACATTAAAAAGTCATGTTGAGCGGGGCTTTACTGCCAAGGTGCCTTGAATACAGGGAATTTTTGACTCCGTTGCCATCTATGTCACATGATGTGGAGATGCCGGTGTTGGACTGGGGTGGACAAGTGAGAAGTCGCACAACACCAGGTTATAGTCCAACAGTTTTATTTGAAATCACAAGCTTTCGGAGCTACTGCCCCTTCGTCAGGTGAAGTCCCGAAAGCAGCTCCGAAAGCTTGTGATTTCAAATAAAACTGTTGGACTATAACCAGGTGTTGTGCGACTTCTCATCTATGTCACAGTTAGTGGTGTTTGAGACTCCATGGAACACAACATGCATAATAAAAGCAGATCATCCTATTACAGTTTAATGTCTTTAATTCTGATTTCAATGTTTTATTTCTCACCAAATATGAAAAATAAATTAATATTTAATCATCCCAGCACTTGGCCATAAATTCTATTATCAATAAACATTTAATCTATAAATCCTAATTTGAGTATAGTGGACTCCATAATTAACAGTGTTTGGTATCTGCTTCTTCTAGTTTAAGATCTTTTAAAGTTATTTATTTCAGAGCGTTTGTGATTAATTTAGAATGCTGATATTCTAGTTTTAGCTTAGTTCCAAGAGTTATTAAAAGGAAACACCTTATCTGTATAGATACTAATAATAGTCTCTGGTTATTAATTCTAAATCAGGTTCTAAGGTGTCAGCTGTAGCTCAGTGGGCAGCACTCATGCCTCTGAGTCAGAAGTTTGTTGGTTCAAGTCCCACTCCAGAGACTTGAGCACAAAATCTAGGCCGAGGGAGTGCTGCACTGTTGGAGCTGCCGTCTTTCGGGTGAAGGATAGAGGGACAGGGACTCCCTCCATTCACTGAGAAAAAGCACAGTCAGTAGACAGGGAACACAAGAGGGGCTATGGGCAAGGTTACAGCACCGAGAGCAGGTTACAGGCTATGGGAGACGCTGCTGGACTATCAGCGGAGACTTGGATACAGGATCATGTGACTGGGAGCGAGGAAAGTAAAACGGGATTATTCATAAAATACGTAAGCAGGAATTGGAGATTACTGGGAAAGGAGGCAGAGTTAGGGAGTGTGTCCTGGGCTGCGGTCAGCAACGGGCTGGTAGGAAACACATGAGCAGTACAGATATGGAACGACAGAACCTTTGAATTTACGGATTCTGCCTTATCCTGAATAATCAGGATCGCAGAATCTGGGGAGGTGATTATCACAAACCGGTCTGTTCGGTTCACCCCGTAGATGAATCCTCACCCCCTACGGAGCGTGTCCTCGCCTGCCCAATATCTGGGCCATCTGTAGCGAGCCCAGGGGTCTGGTAATCTCACGCGCCCTCGCATGATCTCCTTGGACTTCAGAAGGTGATCGAATAAACACTCCTCTAGATTGGGGTTTGGGCTACAACTTGCCAAACAGATTTATTAAACAGTAAATGGATAAACAAGGAGTAACACATTATAAATTTACAGTAATTACAAGCTGATGTATACCCTGCAATAAAGAATAACAAACCATTGTGCCTGCTGAGGCAAACTCCAATGTGAACTACATCTGCCTCAAGGTCCCTAACTATGTGCAGTTTGCAGCTCTGCGGGTTTAACAACTCAGCTGGAGATATACTTTCAAAATTTCACTGGGACAAAGAAAATTTAAAAAGGTATCTCAAACTCAAATAGAGCTGCCAATCAGACATATTCAAACAACACCCACAGGATGCTTGCAGTTGAATTGAATGGCTTGACCCCGCACTCCGATACCTTTTGCAGACATCGGGTCTGCTCGGAGGTGACTGCGTTTCAAAACAATCTGGTTTTTAACCTCATGTACCGTGACACAAGCCTATAACAGGATGTATCATTGACAAAAGTGCTCATCAGTATTTACCTCTCCCTCCACCATATTCCCCCTCCCCCCCACCCCACCCCACCCCCGGTTTGATACCCATGAAAGCAGCTGATGTGGCGCTAATGAGGCTGCGTTTATTCCTGGCGTGAGATCCACGTCTGACCGTACTCCGGAAACATCACCTGGAGAATTTTTTCCATCACACTGAGAATTTCTTCTAATGAAACACAGGCACACAACTGAACGATTAAATCAGTCACCCAACTAATATTTTGGCAGCCAAGAACTAACAAGGAATTCCAGGCTGGTCATCGTTAGCATAAAGGAATCTCAAGAAACAGAAGTCACTGCTGTTTGCGCCATTAGTTACTCAATGAGCCTTTCACGCTCGTTACTGAGCCCATGTGTTGGTGCAGGGCCCTGGTGTTGGGTGTGGATATAAACACTGTGGACTATGAGGAGAGCTCCACACTCCACACAGCTGCAGCTGCAGCAAGGGAACGTTTGGAGATCATTGCGTTCTTGGTTAAAAATGCAAAAGCAGAAAACATGACGCAAGACAGAAAACTCACATCTCCAGACAGTGGTGGTGCCTAGGAATGTAAATCCTGCAGCGTTCCGGGAGCAGTAACCTCGCCATTAGGACCTCTTTACAGGGTGAGCAGGTGGGCATGTGGATGCTGCGGTTGATTCGAATGTTGTCCCTTTATTTCTGGGCTCCGAGTCTGAATCCCGCCCTCGCTCACAGAGGGTCCTACGGGGAATGAGTCCGGACCTGTCACAATGTATGATTCCACAGCACAAAACTGCACAGAATTCAGCAGCGATTGGCACTCTTGCCAAGTCACAAAGGTGGTTGAGGTGGAGGTGAAAGTTATTATTGAATCTGCTTCCGCCATCCATTCAGGCAGTGCACTCCAGGATGAGAGAAGTCCAGGGGTTAGGAATGGTTTGCGTTTCCCCATTATAAACAGGTGGGGGAACAAACCACAAGAAGCAAAGAGGCGAAGGCAGCCCCTCGGTCCAGCTCCTCGAGCAGTACGAGGAGTCGGGGCCGGGGCAGATGGCAGATGACGAACTCGCAAAAATGGCGGAGAGGAAATTCTGACAAGAGACGAAGCTCTGGCCCGTTGGTTTCCCACTGCCCAAGGTCTGTGTTAATTGATCATATTATTCACACACAAGCATGTTTCACATCACTCATGAAGTTGATCGGGTCCAGACAGATGGAATCCATTAACAAAAATACAAATCAGCGAGCACACGAGAAATAAATGCAGACAGCAAAGAAACAGGAGGAGGCCGTTCAGCCCCTCGAGCCTGTTACACAGGAACAGGAGGAGGCCCATTCAGCCCCTCGAGCCTGTTACACAGGAACAGGAGGAGGCCGTTCAGCCCCTCGAGCCTGCTCCGCCATTCATGGATAATCTGTACCACAGGCCTTTGCTCCATATCGCTAAATACCCTTACCTAACAAAAATCTATCAATCTCAGTCTCGAAAGCTCCAATTGACCCCCAGCCTCAACAGCCTTTTGGGGAGAGAGTTCCAGATTTCTACCACCCTGTGTGAAAGTGTTTCCTGACATCACCCCTGAATGGCCTGGCTCAAATTTTAAGGTTCTGCCCCCTTGTTCTGGATTCCCCCCACCAGAGGGAATAGCTTCTCTCTATCGACCCTATCAACTCCTGTTAACATTTTAAAGACACAGCAATGTCCAAAATCCTACCAGCGTGTTCTGCTTTTATTTCCGAGAATGTTGTTTGAATAAACTGGGCAGCATGTCTAGAATAATCAGTTAGCCAGAAAGTTATGATAATTAGGAATAAATGGATGGAGCAAATTGGCCCCCCCAGCACAGATCCCATCTTCAATGATTGGCACAATTAAAATGTGAGGATCTCCCTCGGGTGACCCTTCAATTTCCCAGCTCTCCGTTAACTTTTAAGAGTAAGCTTTAAGCCGCCTGGCTGTATCTGGGTCAGCTGCTCATTACTGCACTAACAGACCCGGTCACATGAGCATCGCAACTCGGGTTATAGTCAATAACGCCTGGCACACAGCAAATCCGGGGGGTGAGTCAATAAAGGCTGGTTAAGGCACTTCCGTGGCGGGGGCAATAGAAGGGGGCAAGTCAGCTGGCTCTGGCACTGCCCCGGGAGCATCTTTAGCAGCGGGCTGGCAATGGTGGAAGACAGATTCACACTCGAGACTCTCGAAGTGGCAAGTTCCCGGCCTCGCCTGGGGCCCGGTGTTGAGTGGAGTGCGGCCCTAGGCGAGTAAGCATGAAGGACGAAGCATCCTGGCCACTCCCAGGCACGAGGCAGGAGATCAGCTCCTGGCGTGGTGCAAAGGTGATGGGAATCAAAAAGAATTCAAATCACTGTACAAAATATTGTATGAACCCAACGGTGCCAATTCTACAATGAAAAACGGAAGCCCTGTAACCCAACACAGAAAGTACAACTCCTGCAGGAAGTGTCACCCATTCAGAAGTCCTCCTCAGTACATTATGTCCTGGTGGTGACTTTACTGGTTACTTGTAATGGTTATATTAGTTATCCTGTGTAGTTTGGAACTGGTGCTGTTTACCAGTCCATCGTAGCCCGTCCCGCTAAACGTTCTCTGCCAACCCTCACGGGCGCGTCCTCTCCCCACCTTATGCTGAAAATCCCAGGAGGCTCAACTCACATCAAAATATCTCTGGCTTTAATCCCACTGCTCTTCGCCTGTGTTAGGCATCGCCTCTAAGGGAGGAAAAAAAGCAGTGAAACAGAAAGCACCAAGCGCAGCGTTAAACGGCTGGTTTCCCCGTCGGCCAAGATGAACTCCGTGCTCTAAGCCGGGCTACGTGTAGAAGATGATCTCGGGAATCTGCCCGTCTTCCACCGACGTTCCGTTGTTGTTTCCCGGCACGTTGAAGAAGACGAAGTACGTGTTGATCCCAGTGGTGGGGGACTCGTGACTGACCTTCCGCAATCCCTTGGTGCCGTAATGAGAATCGGGCCCCTAATGGAAGACAGAAAAGGAAAAATTGATAATGCATTGAAAGCAGCTACAGTGGGAATAGAGACAGGGAGCCCAGGGTGTGAATCCCAGTCTCGGAAAGATTGGAATGTACAATGTGCGTGGGAATAATCTATATATTAATATATTAGACATCCTTCATCTTCACCATTTCCTGTCAACTTTTCCTCAATATAAATTCCTACATCCACATTTATAATGGGATCAGCCTGTGTAAACTTTGCACAGCATTGTGCAGCACCACCACTGTTGGGAGGGTGTAATTACAGCGTGATGTTTACATAGACACTTCCCATTATAAATGTGAACACAGGAATTTATAACAGAAATACAAAAATAAGGACAGAGCCTCGGACTTTAAAACGCAGACTAAAATTAATTCTGTGCACCCTGGTCTAATTATCCCTCACCCTCTACACTTGGTCCCGATTCCCTCTGTGCAATAACATGGGAATAAACTAGTAAATTAAATTTAACTTGTCACTTAGCATTTTTAATCACAAAATAAAAGACTGTAATTTAGTTGAAAATTTTTGTACACTCTCCCCCCCCCCCACCCCCAATAGATCAGATGATAAAGGTCAGATGGTAAAGGCGGTGAGTAACTGAGCCACGGATCAGAAAGATCCCAGATTTCACCACTGGTCTGTGTGGGTTTGCTGAGCTCAGTCGTGGTGTCGGCAATCAGCTCTGACCGTTAATCCCTGCTGGAAGAGCCCATGTGCCGGCATCAGGCAAGGACAGGGTCAGGCTGTCCCCGTGCGGTCAAGCACACTGCGGACACTCACGGTCTGGACTCAGTTACGGAGAATGGCCTGGGCCCGGGGTGCCCGCACCCAATGAGGAGCAGCTTCAGGAGAGCGGTGGAAGAAAAGAGGAAGGAAAAGCTCCTGGGACGTGGAGTGGTTTGGAGGAGTGAAGGCGACAAGGCTCCACTGAGAATGGCTCAGTGTCGGGCCGCTGTGGAGCCAGAGTTCCCACGAGGCTCGAGGACGAGGAACGGTACCTTGAGGGTGGCACAGGCGGTGTAGCTAACATTTGGCAATATCTCAACGGGCTCCTTGAACATGACCCGAAACGTATTGGCTGATCCATCGCAGCAAAACCCGGTGTCGTTCTGTCCAATTGTTGTGTTCTTGTCATTTTCAATGATCTGGAAAGAAAAGGAAAAATCATAAATTATTTCAAATGATCACAAGCACCAGAGCAGCTCCCTCTCAGCTCGCCACTCGCCGGTGTAACGTGCCGCTCTGGCGTCACACGGAAGAGTGACATTAGACAGTGAGGCCACTGCTGGCAAATTAGATGCAGCAACAGTGCGGCTTCGAGACAGCAGGAAAGACACTGGGAACAGGAACCTTTGCAGAGCCAGATGCTTTAAAAGAGGAGATTTTAAACTTCGGCCGGGAACGCAAGCGGGCGGCGGGTGCAGGGGCGGGGTCTGGTGTGGGGGGGCAGTGGGTGTGGGGGGGCAGTGGGTGTGGGGGGGCAGTGGGAGGGGGGCGGGTGTGGGGGGCAGTGGGAAGGGGCGGGTGTGGGCGCCGGGGTGTCTATAAATTGCTGCTCACCTCATAGAGGACCAATCAGCTCACTGGGCCGCACTTCAGGACACTCAAGTTTACCATTTTAAACATCTAGTTGTTCAGGAAGATGCAGCGAGTCCGAGCGCGTGAAGGAGTTGAATTATCAGCAGGGATGGTTACTAACAGTCAGCAGGTTATTCCAACAACTCCAAATGGCATTTGAAGATATAAGGAGGGGGACGGGCAGTGGGTTAGACTTGTGCCCACTCACTAGCCCACCAAAAACACACCGACTGCTCATTCATTCACGTGTCTTTGTGGGAGCTTGCTGTGCGCAAATTGGCTGCCGTGTTTCCTACATAACAAGAGTGACTGCACTTCAGTAATTAATTCGTTGACTCTAAAGTGCTCTAGGACGTCCCAAGTACGTGATGAGGGGCTGTATAAATTCAAGTCCTTCGTCCTTTAGTATGAGGGACCTCCTCACTGCACGGCAAAGGAAATTACAACCTCTCATTTTGGAAACAGATTTGCACAAGTTGTGCTTTTTTCAGAAATGAAGGAACTTTTTGCAACAATCAAAACTAACGCTTGTTGCAAGGTAAACGGTTGCTGTGACGCTGCCGAGGAGTAAAGCTCACACACCTGTATGTTAACCTGGTAATCTGTCGGGCCGTGTATCGATCCGTAGAGCCCGAAGCCCACGACAGACACTCTCCTGGTCACTGAAAACCTTCATGCACAAGGAAAAGGAACACAGTTAGCCTCCAGACACCTTCCAAATGCATATTCGTAAATTTAGTCTTTCCCTATTTAAAAGCTATTAAAAGAGTCAGCATAATTCACATCACAAAACATTTTATTTAAATATACACGTTCATCGGATGTTTGCGGTATTTGAGTACCAGCCGCCCTCGGTCACGGCCCAGGATACTCGTGCTGGTCAAATAAGGACAGTCGGCAGATGCCAGATGCTTCCCTCTGGGCTGGGAGTGACTCCGAGGGTCTCCCTCGTGTTCAGTAACTGTGAGGCATTGGTGCGTGGGACACAGTCCAGGAAAGTCTCAATACGGACTCAAATTACTCCAACTTTCATAGGCTTATGAAACTTGATATGGGGAATGTTAACGAGGGGTTGCCACAGTAACCAAATGATCTTTCCTTATTTTTGTTCCCCATAACTTTTTTTTTTATAAACGCAAATGGTCGGGTAGGGAGGGGAAGGAGTGGGGAGACGCTACAATTGGTCTCGTAACCCTGGGTTAGCCAGTTCTGCTCCTGATGACAGCCCAACAACCCGGCTGGAAGCTAGTGTGGACGTATGGCAAAGACAGGATCAGGCCTTGGCTGTGATGACCCCCTCCCCCCATGGTTGAATAACGCTCCACCTCCCCAATCATTGATAGCACGCCTCCCCCCACGGTTGAATAGTGTGCCTACCCCCACGGTTGAATAGTGTGCCTACCCCCAAGGGCTAATCAATAATCTTGTGGTAAAGGGGCCTTTAGGGAGAAGTGACCATAATATGATTGAATTTTATATTACGTTTGAGAGTGATGTAGTCCAATCTGAAACTAGGGTCTTCAATCTAAACAGAGGAAACTACAAGGGTATGAGGGACAGGTTGGTCATGGTAGATTGGGAGACTACACTAAAAGGTATGAAGGTGGACATACATTGGCTAACATTCAAGGAAATAATGCATAATTTGCAACAAACATATATTCCTCCAGGGCATAAAAACCCAAAAGTAAAAGTGATCCAACCATGGCTAACAAAAGAAATTAAAGCTAGTATTAAGTCAAAGGAGGAAGCTTATAAA
The DNA here is from genome assembly GCA_030390025.1 of Squalus acanthias. NCBI lineage: Eukaryota > Metazoa > Chordata > Chondrichthyes > Squaliformes > Squalidae > Squalus > Squalus acanthias. The sequence goes on along the minus strand of CM059446.1, from coordinate 60,961,031 downwards.
GTTGCCAGAAAAAGCAGTCAGCCTGAGGATTGGGATCTTATTAGAAATCAGCAAAGGGGAACCAAGAAATTGATAAAGAAAGGGAAAATGGAATATGAGCACAAACTAGTGAAAAATATAAAAACGGATTGTAAAAGCTTCTATAGGTATGTGAAAAGGAAAAGACTGGCGAAGGTAAATGTAGGTCCTTTACAGTCAGAGATGGGAGAATTTATAATGGGGAATGAGGAAATGGCAGAGAAATTAAATAAATACTTTGTTTCTGTCTTCACGGAGGAAGACACAAAAAACCTCCCAGAAATACAAGAAAACCAAGGGTGTGGCGAGAATGAGGAACTTAACGAAATTATTATTAGTAAAAAAAAGTACTAGCAAAATTAATGGGACTAAAAGTCGATAAATCCCAAGGACCGGATGACCTTCATCCTAGGGTTTTGAAAGAGGTGGCCATTGGAATAGTGGACGCATTGGTTGTCATCTTCCAAAATTCTATAGATTCTGGAACGGTTCCTGCAGATTGGAGGATAGCAAATGTAACCCCGCTATTTAAGAAAGGAGGGAGAGAGAAAACAGGGAACTACAGACCTGTTAGCCTCACATCAGTAGTTGGGAAAATGCTGGAATCTATTATAAAGGTTACAATAACTGGGCACTTAGAAATTAATAGTAAGATCGGGCAGAGTCAACATGGATTTATGATAGGGAAATCCTGTTTGACAAACCTATTGGAGTTCTTTGAGGATGTAACTAGTGGAGTAGACAAAGGGGAACCGGTAGATGTGGTGTATCTGGATTTTCAGAAGGCCTTCGATAAGGTCCCACACAAGAGGTTGGTGAACAAAATTAGGGCACATGGAATTGGGGGTAATATACTAGCATGGATTGAGAATTGGTTAACAGACAGAAAACAAAGAGTAGGGATAAACGGGTCTTTTTCATGATGGCAGGCTGTGACTAGTGGGGTACCGCAAGGATCGGTGCTTGGACCCCAGCGATTCACAATCTATATCAATGATTTGGATGAGGGGACTAAATGTAACATTTCCAAATTTACTGATGATACAAAGCTAGGTGGCAGTGTCAGTTGTGAAGAGGATGTGAAGAGGCTTCAAGGGGATCTCGACAGGCTCAGTGAGTGGGCAAGAACATGTGGATAAATGTGAAGTTATCCACTTTGGCAGAAAAAACAGAAAGGCAGAGTATTTCCTAAATGGTGAAAGATTGGGGAATGCAGATGCTCAAAGGGACCTGGGTGTCCTTGTACATGAGTCACTGAAAGTGAATGTGCAGGTGCAGCAAGCCATTAGGAAGGCAAATGGTATGCTGGCTTTCATTACAAGAGGATTGGAGTACAGGTGTAAAGAAGTCTTACTCCAATTATGTAGGGCCTTGGTGAGAACACACCTGGAGTAGTGTGTACAATTTTGGTCTCCTTACCTAAGGAAGGATATACTTGCCATAGAGGGAGTGCAACGAAGGTTCACGAGATTGATTCCTGGGATGGCAGGACTGTCATATGAGAAGAGATTGAGTAAACTAGGCCTGTATTCTCTTGAATTCAGAAGAATGAGAGGGGATCTCATTGAAGCATACAAAATTATTACAGGGCTTGATAGGATGGATGCTGGGAGATTGTTTCCCTTGGCTGGGGAGTCTAGAAACAGGGGCCACAGCCTCAGGATAAAGGGTAGGCCATTCAGGACTGAGATGAGAAGAAATTTCTTCACACAGAGGGTGGTGAATCTTTGGAATTCTCTACCCCAAAGGGCTGTGGAGGCTCAGTCATTGGGTATATTCAAAACAGAAGTCGATAGATTTCTGACTAGTAAGGGCATCAAGGGATATGGCGATAGGGCCGGTGAATGGAGTTGAGGCAGAAGATCAGCCATGATCTCATTGAATGGTGGAGCAGGCTTGAAGGGCCGAATGGCCTACTCCTGCTCCTATTTCATATGTTCTTAATAGTGCACCTCCCCAATGTTCGAATAGCATGCCTCCCCCCCCCCCCCATAGTTGAATAGCATGCCACCCCCCCATGGTTAAATAGCATGCCCCCCCCCCACCACCAATGGTCAAGTAGTGTGCCTCCCCCCATGGTCAAATAGCGTGCCTCCCCCCATGGTCGAATAGCGTGCCTCCCCCCATGGTTGAATAGCATGCTTCCCTCCATGGTTGAATAGCTTGCCTCCCCTCCCCCCAATGGTTGAATAGTGTGCCTACACATTATCAAACATAAACAATTGCCACTTGAGCCAGGCATGGTTGCTCATTTGATGGCCAAGAAACAGTACCCAGAGAAGAGTGAAGATGAACAGGAGGTGAGACGTGTGCCAACCTGATCCTGTCACTGGTCCCGCTGTAGCCCCAGCGACTCTCCACCTGCTGGAAGCGGTTGATGCTGCACTCCTTCCCCCTCAGGCAGCACCGCGGCCGGTCAATGTATTCCACCCGCGGTTTGGGATTCAAGGTGAAGTGCAAAAATAGATTAACAATCTCTCGGTCGGAGAGGATCCCAGATTGAGCAGGTCCTGAACAGGGAGAAAAAACAAACTCAGATCTTTTTGTGTCATAAGAATTTTATCTTGGACAGTAAGCCTCCTGCATCCCAAAGGAGATAAATACATTCCTAGAATGATACAGCACAGTAAGAGGCCATGTGGCCCATCGTGCCTGTGCCGGCTCTTTGAAGAGCTCTCCAATTAGTCCCACTCCCCCTGCTCTTTCCCCATAGCCCTGCAAATTTCGCCCCTTCAAGTATTTATCTAATTCCCTTTTGAATGTTATTATTAAATTAATTAATTTTTAAATTCCTGGTGCGACATTATTTACTCCCTTATTTCAGTCCTCTGGCTTTCTCACTCACTAGGTAAGGGGTCAAACCCCCTCCCCGACCCCTAACCCTCCAACCTACTGCCCCATCGCAGAGTACTGGAGCAGCCCAAACCCCACACCTTAAACCCAGGGCGCAGGCACCATCGGAAATTGCAACAATTCACTGCAGGTGGATTTTAAACAAATATCTTTTTATTGCCTTACTTTGTTTAATAAAATACTGTAATATGTTTTACATATAATTTACAGCACAGAAACAGGCCATTTGACCCAGCTGGTCTGTGCCGGTGTTTGTGCTCCACACGAGCCTCCTCCCACCCCTATACAATAGCAAAATACTGCGGATGCTGGAAATCTGAAATAACAACAGAAAACGCTGGAAAAACTCAGCAGGCCAGGCAGCATCCGTGGAGAGAGAATCAGAGTTAACGTTTCAGGTCGAAGACCTTTCGTTAGAACTGAGAAAAAAGCAGGAAATGGAATAGATTTTAAAGCAAGTTTAGGGGCTGGGAAAAGGGGGAGGGGATGAAAGAACAAAAGGGAAGGTCAGTGATAGGATAGAAAGCAGGAGAGATTAAGAGATATTCGAGGCAAGAGGAGATGGTAATGGGACAGGTTAAGGAACAAAGGATGGCTCTAGATGAAGTGTGAACTGCGCTGGCAGAATGAAAGATAGCTGCCATGTGGGAGGGAATGGGAGGGAACTCCCACCCCTACCTCATCTCACCCTATCAGCATATCCTTCTATTCCTTTCTCCCCCATGTGTTTATCTAGCTTCCCCTTAAATGCATCTCCTCAACTACTACACGTGGTTTTGTTCTTGTATGAACACTGAGGTTCGGTTACACCCCAATACTCCACTCTAGGTAGGTGCCCCAATGAACAAGTTTTATAGATAGAAGTCATCCAGGGTCGACTACACAGCCTGTCCCGGCAGCCTGCGTCCACCGGGACTGTTCAATTATGGCCCACAATCACTCTCGGGTACCCATTATTCCATATATTAACCCCTGATGAGATCACCCATTGGTGGTAACACCACTATGCTCCACATTTCTTTGCCTTTCAACGGTTATTAAATGACTTTGGTAAACTTTCTCCCAATCAATAGTAGCTGGGTTGAGCTCACTGACCCGCGGCAAACTCCTCGATGGTCATCAGTGGGAATCGGACGAGTGCCACGGCTTTTCCCAACACCTTCTGTTTGCTCCCAGGGGTGATTGGCAGCTGCTGCCTCTGGCATTCCGCCTCCGCCCAGCGGACCACCCCAGTGAACAGCCGAATCTCTCGAATGCTCAGCGTGTCTCGCTCCAGCACCGCACACAGTGTATCTGCGGGCAGAGCGAAAGAAAACAGTTTCAGGTTTGCAAGCTATTTATGATTGTTGGGCAAGTGATGCGTCTAAAGAAAGAGCTTGCATTTCTATAGCGCCTTTCACCACCTCTGGATGTTCCAAAGCGCTTTACACTTTTGAAGTGTAATGTAGGAAGCATGGCAGCCAATATGAGCACTGCAAGGTCCCACAAACTTGCTGATGTAAATTAGTGGATAATCAGTTTTTAATTATGTTGATTTGAGGGATAAATATTGACTAGGACACCGGGGAGAACGCTCCTGCTCTTCTTCGAAATAGTGCTGTGGGATCTTTTACGTCCACCTGAGGGGGCAGACGGGGCCTCGGTTTAATGTCTCATTTGAAAGACTGCACCTCCGACAGTGCGGCGCTTCCTCAGCACTGCCCGTCCGACAGTGCAGTGCTCCCTCACTACTGCCCCTCCGACAGTGCAGCAAGGGGTGGGAGAAGAGAGTAAACATTCACAAGCCAAGTCACATCCGATGATTTTCACATTGCCCACTAGTGTGTTCTCTGCCTCTCTCTGCAAATTTAACAGTGAGGGCAGGAGTGTGCTGATTACCACAACAGCTGCCCTTGCAGCCCACACCCAGTCTGTCCCACTCTCTACAATGTCAGCACTTTTTGCCACACAGAATTACTTGCCCAAATTATCGTTTGGATTGCAGCACCGCCCGTGAACACATCAAACATTAATGGACCCAAACAAAAGAAACATCACAGCGCCAGCTTAGACCCTCACCCAGATCGACATCAGTGAAGCCCTCCGCACTGATCGCATCCATGGTGTTTTTGTCGATCGTGTCCAAGCACAGACTGGCAAGCTGCGGCTCGTCAAACAAACGCGCCTGAAAACATTTTAATAATGTGTGAAATGGAGAAAGAAAACGGATTCATCAACACTAACATCTGCCAATCACATATCATAAAACAAAGACTGAAAGGAAACTCAGTAACCAATTATAGAAAGAATAAATATCCGAACGACTAGAAACTCCGGCCTCACTTACTGGTAGAAGGGGATCGCTATCCAGGGCGCTGGGGTGGGAGGTATCTGGGGTGCGTTATCCGGAGCAATTGGGGGGAAAGAGAGAGGGGGGTAATCCGGGGCGGGAGGTATCCGGGGGCGCCTGGGGTGGGAGGTATCCGGGGGTTCCTGGGGTGGGAGGTATCCGGGGGTTCCTGGGGTGGGAGGTATCTGGGGGCGCCTGGGGTGGGAGGTAACCGGGGGCGCCTGGGGTGGGAGGTATCCGGGGGCGCCTGGGGTGGGAGGTATCCGGGGGTTCCTGGGGTGGGAGGTATCCGGGGGCGCCTGGGGTGGGAGGTATCCGGGGGCGCCTGGGGTGGGAGGTATCCGGGGGCGCCTGGGGTGGGAGGTATCCGGGGGCGCCTGGGGTGGGAGGTATCCGGGGGCGCCTGGGGTGGGAGGTATCCGGGGGCGCCTGGGGTGGGAGGTATCCGGGGGTTCCTGGGGTGGGAGGTATCCGGGGGCGCCTGGGGTGGGAGGTATCCGGGGGTTCCTGGGGTGGGAGGTATCCGGGGGTTCCTGGGGTGGGAGGTATCCGGGGGCTCCTGGGGTGGGAGGTATCCGGGGGTTCCTGGGGTGGGAGGTATCCGGGGGCGCCTGGGGTGGGAGGTATCCGGGGGTTCCTGGGGTGGGAGGTATCCGGGGGCTCCTGGGGTGGGAGGTATCCGGGGGCGCCTGGGGTGGGAGGTATCCGGGGGTTCCTGGGGTGGGAGGTATCCGGGGGTTCCTGGGGTGGGAGGTAACCGGGGGTTCCTGGGGTGGGAGGTAACCGGGGGCGCCTGGGGTGGGAGGTATCCGGGGCGCTAGGAGGCAGTATCCTGGGTGCTGGGCACCCTTCAGTCCCTCACCCAAGTGACCATTATTCAGTGCGGTAAGCCTTCAGCACGAGCAGGCTGGTGGACTGCGGAAACATCACAGCCGAGGCCGGTCCTATTCTCACCCAATGTCCACACACATGGACTTCCAGCACTGGATAGGGAGCAGGAGCACTGGCTGTGTTACGCTCTCTCTTGCCCTGGGGACTGAGGGCTAAAGGAACATCCTATCTGCCTTGTTTGTAAAGACCTACACTGTGTGGCTCACAGCCACCGCTGTAGATACTCACCTGTGTAAGTAACATGAAGGCGTTGTCGGCCCGCAGATGCTTGGTAAGAAACTCCACACAATGGGCCTCCAGGGCGGGCACTGCGTACTTCTTGGCCGTGTACAGAGTGGTCATCACCGTCTCAGGGCCAATCTGCACCTCGTCAGAGTACAGAAATCTGCAAAATAAGGAGAATACAAATTCAGAGAAAAGGAGCACGGAAATTTCACTGGTCCATGTTCTTAAATAGAAAGTGAAGGAGAATAACCCAAGATTAACCTCACCAATAAATCCTCAGCTATCCTAAAATACAAAACGATTCCTCAACCCCTTGATCCATACTACAGCATAGCTACACACCTATATAGCATAGAATCCGTACAAGAGCTAAAAAGACTTGCATTTCTACAGCGCCTTTCACGATCACCAGACGTCTCAAAGCGCTTTACAGCCAATGAAGTATTTTTGAAGTGCAGTCACTGTTGTAATGTAGGAAACGCAGCAGCCAATTTACGCACAGCAAAATCCCACTATCAATGTGATAATGACTAGATAATCTTTTTTTAGTGATGTTGGTTGAGATATAAATATTGGCCAAGACACCGGGGAGAACTTCCCTGCTCTTCTTCGAAAAGTGCCATGGGATCTTTTTGTTCACCTGTGAGGGCGGACGTGGTCTCGGACGTAGCATCCAAAAGAGCTATCCAATTAATCCCCCTTCCCTGCTCTTTTCCCCATAGCCGAGTAAATTCTTCCCCTTCAAATATTTATCCAATTCAAACAGCCTTTTCCTGTCTGCAATATTTTTAAAACTAACAAACAAAAGTGTTATGAAAAACACATTTTTAATGCCCCGATGATGTTTCTCCCAGGTTTGCTGGAAGCAGTGTCCTGGAAATTAATCTTTAATTCCTGGAAACTCCAGGACAGTCCGGGAGGGTTGGCAACCCTGTCTAAACCGGTTTCTCTGACCTTCAGTCATGTTCTCTCTCTACATTATTGCTCAGTTCCATGGGGAGCCTTGGGGCGGTTTGCGACTTTAAAAGGTGCTTTATAAAGACAGGTTATTGTGGAATGACAAGTCACTCCTAAAATACGGGAGCAGCCTCATTGTAAATAAACAAAAGTTTCTATAACTTAAAGATCTTTTAAATAAAACTACGCTCTCCCTCCAAAAAAACCCCAACAACCTGGTGCAACACGGTAATATTCAGCAACTGAACATTGCACAGCAGCGAACACAGCTCGCTGTAACCCTGGCACCCGGCATCTGCTGCATTCAGAAATATACCCATTAAACCCAACCCGGCACCCAGCACTGCCAGATACATTTCACTTGCAACAATAAATAGATCTGATTTAGCCATTTAATAAAACAGACCAATGCTGGGCGATACCGCAGCTCTAAAGAGGCTTTTCGGTTTGCATTTGATTTGCACCGACACAGAATCGTTGCATTAGGAACATTTCTTTGATTAATATTCACTGATTATTAGTAAACAGACCAAATATCGCCAACAACCAATGCTGCAAGAGCACCGATGGACTCCCTGTATTGCTGATTTTTTAATACCCTCTTTTATTTAATTAGAGTTGATAAAAACACACCAACCAGTAGCCCCGGACACAGGCTCTACCGGACCACCTTTGTCTGTGATTTTCCACCGACTTTAAATAAACAGGCCAGACACGAGCTGAGTGACACTGCGATTGCAAAGCAGCTGTTCGCCCTGCGATCTTCGCACCGACTCAGTCTCGATGCATTTTTGACATTTCTACCATTTAATAATAAATTATAACGATTAATAAACAGGCCAAACACGAGCGCCAGCAATGCTATGGTGCTGCAACAGCAAGGGAATTCCGAGTATTACGAATGTTATTTGCACCGAAACAGATTCGTTGCATTAGTGACAGACCCACCGTTTATTAATAATAATGAATTCTATTAATAAACAGACCAACACGAGCAGCGACCTTGCTGGGTGATGTTGCAATAGCAAAGAAGCTGCTAGAGGAGCGATTGCTCTTTGCAATTAAACAGGCTCGTTGCATTAGTAAAAAAACTATTATTAATATAATTAATTATTAATAGAAAAGAAATGAAGCACAAGCAGCGGCCCTGTAGGGTGGTGTTACAATAGTACGCGAATCCCGAGCATTGTGAATATTCTTTGCACCGAAACAGACTCGTTGCATTAGTAAAAACAAAATCTTCTATTTACTAATAAATTAATTCTATTACTAAACTGACCCAACAGTGGCAGCGGCCTTGCCGGGTGATGTTGCAACAGCGGGGAAGCTGCAAACATGACGATTGCTCTTTGCAGAGACAGAGTCTCGTTGCATTCGTGACATTTGCACCATTTGTTAATCATAAATGATAATAATAAGCAGACAAACAGCAGCAGCGGCCTTGCCGGGTGACAATGCAATAGGGAGGAAGCTGCGGGCGGTGAAATTGTTCTTTGCACCGAAACAGTCTCGTTGCATTAGTGAAAATCCCACCTTTTATTGTTATTAATAATAATAAATTAATTCTATTAAATGAACAGACGGGCCGGGGCCCGCGGATGATTGACATCCCCGGAGCGGCCTAGTGCTAGGCCTCAGGCCTCGGGCTCTCACCTCAGCAGCGCCAGGAAGGCGGCGGGCTCGACGTCGGGCAGCTCGATCTCGGCCGAGCTGGTGGCCATGCCGCCGTTGAACATGGCGTCGAAGACGGCGCTGCCGACGGCCAGCACGAAGCGGTGAGCGGGGAGGCGCCGGGCGCCGCGGCCTTTCCCCACCGCGAAGTGGACGTCGCTCAGCAGCTCGTTGTTGAACATGAAGGAGAAGCGCTCCCGCACCGAGCGCTGGGCCGCCTGCCAGTTATAGAGCGGCGGGGCCGCCACCCGGGCTCGGCCCGCAGCCGCCGCCAGCCCGCCGTCCCCCGGCTCCGCGCTCGCCGCCGCCCCGCTCCTCGCCGCCGCTCCGGCCGCCGCCTCCTCCGCCATCTTCGCAGCGCTGAGCGGGGGCGGGGGAGCGGGGGGAGCGGGGCCTCCTCCTCCCCGGGGTGGGGTAGTGGGGTGCCGGGGTGGGGGGTCTCCTGCTCCTCCCCGGGGTGGGGTGCCGGGGTGGGGGGCCTCCTGCTCCTCCCCGGGGTGGGGTGCCGGGGTGGGGGGCCTCCTGCTCCTCCCCGGGGTGGGGTAGTGGGGTGCCGGGGTGGGGGGCCTCCTCCTCCCCGGGGTGGGGTAGTGGGGTGCCGGGGTGGGGGGTCTCCTGCTCCTCCCCGGGGTGGGGTAGTGGGGTGCCGGGGTGGGGGGTCTCCTGCTCCTCCCCGGGGTGGGGTAGTGGGGTGCCGGGGTGGGGGGTCTCCTGCTCCTCCCCGGGGTGGGGTAGTGGGGTGCCGGGGTGGGGGGCCTCCTCCTCCCCGGGGTGGGGTAGTGGGGTGCCGGGGTGGGGGGCCTCCTCCTCCCCGGGGTGGGGTAGTGGGGTGCCGGGGTGGGGGGTCTCCTCCTCCTCCCCGGGGTGGGGGACTGGGGGAAGATCAGAAACAGGAGCAGGAGTCGGCCATACGGCTCTTCCAGCCTGCTCCACATTCAATAAGATCATGGCTGATCTTCCACCTCAACTCTACTTTCCTGCCCAATCTCCATATCCCTTGATTCTCTTAATATTCAAACATCTATCCATCTCAGTCTTGAATATACTCAACGACTGAGCCTCCACAGCCCTCTGGGGTAGAGAATTCCAAAGATTCACCACCCTCTGAGTGAAGAAATTTCTCCTCATCTCAGTCCTAAATGGCCGACCCCTTATTCTGAGACTGTGATCCCTGGTTCTAGACTCCCCAGCCGGGGGAAACATCCTCCCTGCATCTACCCTGTCAAGCCCTGTAAGAATTTTGTATGTTTCAATGAGATCACCTCTCATTCTTCTAAACTCTGGAGAATACAGGCCTAGTCTACTCAATCTCTCCTCATAGGACAATCCTCCCCATCCCAGGAACCAGTCTAGTGAACCTTCGTTGCACTCCCTCTATGGCAAGTATATCCTTCCTTAGGTAAGGAGACCAAAACTGTCCACAATACTCCAGGTGTGGTCTCACCAAGGCCCTATATCAATGATTTGGATGAGGGACGGGCTGGGGCTCTCGCCTCAGCAGCACCAGGAAGGCGGTGGGCTCGACGTCGGGCAGCTCGATCTCGGCTGAGCTGTAGTAAGACGTCTTTACTCTTATACTCAAATCCTCTTGTAATAAAGGCCAACATACCATTTGTCATAGAGTCATAACAGCACAGAAGGAGGCCATTCGGCCCATCGAGTCCGTGCCGGCTCTCTGTGGAGCAATCCAGTCAGTCCCATTCCCCTGCTCGATCCCCATAGCCCTGCAAGTTTAGTTCCCTCAAGTGCCTCTCCAGTCTCCCCTTGAAAACATTGAGTGTCTCCGCTTCCACCACTTCTGTCGGCAGCGAATTCCAGGTCATTACCACTCGCTGCATAAAAACATTTTTCCTCACATCCCCCTTGTATGTCTTGCCCAAAACCTTAAATCTGTGTCCCCTAGTCCTTGTACCATCAACTAGTGGGAACAGCCTTTCCCCATCTAGCCTATCCAAACCCATCATAATCTTGTACACCTCTATCAAATCACCACTCAACCTCCTTTGCTCTAATGAAAACAAATCCAGCTTCTCCAACCTGTCCTTGTAGCTAAGATCCCCCATCCCCGGAACCACTCTGGTAAATCTCCTCTGCACCCTCTCAAGGGCCTTCAAATCCTTCCTAAAGTGTGGTGACCAGAACTGGATGCAAAACTCCAGTTGTGGCCTAACCAGTGCTTTATAAAGGTTCAGCATAACTTCTCTACTTTTGTACTCAATACCTCTATTTATGAAGCCCAAGATACCATATGCTTTGTTAACCACTCTCTCAATATGTCCTGCCACCTTCAGGGACCTATGCACATTAACTCCCAGGTTCCTCTGTCCCTGCACACTCTTTAAAACTGTGCCATTAAGTGTATATTGCCTCTCCCTGTTCCTTCTGCCAAAATGCATCAACTCACACTTCTCTGTATTAAATTCCATCTGCTCATTCTGCTAGCCTTTCTATGTCCTGTTGCAGTCGATTGGTATCATCACTGTTTGCCACACCCCCATGTTTGGTGTCATCGGCAAATTTAGAAATTCTACTCTGTATTCCAATATCAAAGTCATTTATATATATCAAAAAAAGCAGTGGCCCCAGCACTGACCCTTGGGGAACACCACTGTCTCCAGTCTGAAAAACAGCCATTTACCACAACTCGCTGTTTTCTGTCCTTAAGCCAATTCCTTATCCAAGCTGCCATTGACCCACCTATTCCATGAGCCTCAATTTTGTTAACTAACCTTCTATGTGGTACTTTGTCAAATGCCTTCTGAAAATCCATGTAGACAACATCCATTGCATTCCCTTCATCAATCCTCTCTATTACATCATCAAAAAATTCAATTAGATTAGTCAAACATGATCTGCCTTTTACAAATCCGTGTTGGCTCTCCTTAATTAGCTTAAACCTCTCCAAGTGCCCCTTAATTTTTTCCTTGATTATTGTTTCTAAAACTTTACCCACCACTGATGTTAAACTGACCGGCCTGTAGTTACTGGGATTGACCTTACACCCTTTCTTGGGCACGCTTGAGTTTTTCCGCGACCGGTGGGCGCCGCGGGGACTGGAGTGCATCGTCACCCCGGACTTCCAAATTTTAATTTGATTTATTAAGTTTCATTTAAAGTTTTAATTGATTTACAGTTAATTTGGGTTCTGTCCAACCAAAAAGAGTACACCCTTTCTTGAACAATGGTGTCACATTTGCCACTTTCCAATCCTCAGGCATCTCCCTCGCATCTAGGGAAGATTGGAAAATTATGGCAAACCCTTGTGTTATCTCCTCCCCCAATTCCTTTAGCAGCCTGGATGCAAGCCATCTGGACCAGGCGACTTGTCCACTCTAAGCATACCCAGCCTTTCTAGTACATCCTGTCTATCAATTTTCACCCCTTCCATTGCTTCTACCTTTTCCACTTCTACCAATATTTTGTCAGCATCCACCTCCTTAGTAAACACTGATACAAAGTACTCATTGAGTATTCTAGCCTTGCCCTGCGCCTCTAAGCATATATCACCTTCTTTGTCTCTAATAGGCCCCACCCTGCCTCTTACTACCCGCTTACTGTTTACATGCCAGTAGAAGATTTTTGGGTTCCTGTTTATGTTAACCGCCATTCTACTCTCATTCTCTCTTTGCCAATCTTATTTTCATCTTCACATCCCCTCTCAACTTATTGTATTTGGTCTGGTTCTCCCTTGAAGAATTCACCTGACATGCATCGTACACCCTCTTTTTTGTTTCATCATCTTCTCTATCTCCCTCGTCATCCAAGGAGCCCTTGCTTTGGTTCCCTTACCCTTCCCTCTTGTTGGAATGTACCTAGCCTGCACTTGCAACATCTCCTCCTTAAAGATCACCCATTGTTCCATGACAGTTTTTCCTGTCAGTCTTTGGTTCCATTTTACCCTGGCTCGATCCTTTCGCATCCTATTGAAGTTAGCCCTCTTCTAGTTTAGAAGTTCCACTCTAGATTGTTCCTTGCTCCTCTCCATTGCTAATCTAAATCTTATGATACAATGATTTGCTTTCCTAATTGCTTGCTGTACCTGCATGTGAACTTTCAGTGATTCGTGTACAAGGACACCCAGGTCCCTCTGAACACCAACATTTCCCAATCTCTCACCATTTAAAAAATACTCTGCTTTTCTATTTTTCCTACCAAAGTGGATAACTTCACATTTCTCCACATTATATTCCATTTGCCATGTTCTTGCCCACTCACTTAGCTTGTCTATATCCCCTTGAAGCCTCCTTGCATCCTTCTCACAACTTACATTCCCACCCAGCTTTGTATCATCAGCAAACTTGGATATAATACATTTGGTCCCCTCATCCAAATCATTGATATAGATTGTGAATAGCTGAGGCCCAAGCACTGATCCTTGCGGCACCCCACTAGTTACAGCCTGCCAACCTGAAAATGACCCGTTTATTCCTACTCTCTGATTTCTGTCCATTAACCAATCTTCAATCTATGCTAGTATATTACCCCCAATCCCATGAGCCCTAATTTTGTTTAATAACCTCTTGTGCGGCACTTTGTCGAATGCCTTTTGAAAATTCAAATACACCACATCCACTGGTTCCCCCTTATCTATTCTGCTAGTTACAACCTCAAAAAACTCGAACAGATTCGTCAAACACAATTTCCCTTTCATAAATCCATGTTGACTCTGCCCAATCTTATTATTATTTTCTAAGTGCCCTGTTACCACGTCCTTAATAATAGATTCTAGCATTTTCCCTACTACTGATGTCGGGCTAACTGGTCTGTAGTTCCCCGTTTTCTCTTGCCCTCCTTTTTTAAATAGTGGGGTTTCATTTGCTACCTTCCAATCCGTGGAAAACGTTCTAGAATCTATGGAATTTTGGAAATGACAACTAATGCATCCACTATCTCTATAGCCACCTCTTTCAAAACCCTAGGATGTAGCCCATCAGGTCCAAGGGATTTATCGGCTTTCAGTCCCATTAATTTCTCCAGTACTTATTATCGTAAGAATGAGCCTTACGCGTGGTGAACTTAAAGTAAGCTTTAATCAACTAAAAAGGTGCTACATACAAAAGAGGTCTTACTCTATGCCTCTCCAGGATCCAACTGATCAGTCCAGTATTTATCCTGGACTAATCACAGGAAGTGATGCAATAAAGTTCGAGTCACAGGAAGCTGTATTGTGTTACCACACTTTTTTTTACTGATACTAATTTCTTTCAGTTCCTCATTCTCGCTAGACCCTTGGCTCTCCACTATTTCCAGGAAGTTTTTTGCGTCTTCTTTTGTGAAGACAGACACAAAGTATTTGTTTAATTTCGGCCCTTCGAGCCTGCTCCGCCATTCAATAAGATCATGGCTGATCTTCGACCTCAACTCCACTTTCCCACCCTATCCCGATATCCCTCGATTCTCTTAGTGTCCAAAAATTTATCGATCTCTGTCTTGAATATACTCAATGACTGAGCATCCACAGCCCTCTGGGATAGAGAATGCCAAAGATTCACCACCCTCTGAGTGAAGAAATTTCTCCTCATCTCAGTCCAAAATGGCTGACCCTTATTCGGAGACTGTGACCCCTTGTTCTAGACTCCCCAGCCAGGAGTAACAGCCCCTTAGCATCTTATACATTTCAATGAGATCACCTATCATTCTTCTAAATTCTACACTCACGCTCTCACTCACTGGGCATTTTTTTATTTAATGGATTTATTCAACATTAAACACATTATATAACAATGTTCAGTTTGGCCAGATTCGTGATCGTTCAATGAGGGAGTTTTGTAATGGGAGAATAAATCTGAAAGAGTATTTCAAATATAGACTAAAAGAGCATTATAAGGCTTTGTGGATTTATTATTCAGAAACGAATTTAAGGACGGCATTTTTTGACTACTTTTTGAAGTTCAATAGATTAATATGTCACGGGAGACAAATTTTAATGAACTTTAATTTCTGAAGCTAATAAATGGTGAAGGAATGATCACGATCTTGTAAATATGTTTAATGTTGATTAAATCCAATAAAGTAACAAAATGTGTAATGTCTGATCTCATGAAGCTAAGCAGAGTCAGGCCTGGTTAGTGCCTGGATGGGAGACTGCCTGGGAATACCGGGAGCAGTCGGTGGCTGCTGCTGGCAGAGTCTGCCCTCAGCTCGGAACATTCACACTGCCGTTAATCAATCAATCAATCAATCATCAAGCTTTCTGCTGCGAGCTCCTCCTCTCTCTCTCTCTCTCTCTCTCACTCACTCGCTCGCTCTCCCTCTCTTTGCCCTGCTCTCTCCCTCCCCTTCCCTCAATTCCTTTGCCAATTTCTATGCTGCACATTCTCCTGCTGACAGACAAAGGCAAGAGGGTTGATACAGTCAATAAAAAAACACAAGTAGAAAATGCTAGCAAAAAAACACACACAAAGCAGCAAACCTTGAAGTAAAGAGAACCAAAGCAGGTGCTTGCCTACTGCCACACTGCTCTGAAAGTGCCTGATCCCGTCTGATCTCGGAAGCTAATCAGAGTTCAAGCATGGTTAGTACATGCTTGGGAGACTGCCTGGGAATACTTGGGGCCGTTGGCTTTTCTTGTTAGCAGAGGCTGCTTGTTGATCTTCATGTTGACGCTGCTTTCATTTGGCAGTCTTTTTGCTGATCGCTTGTGCGCACTCTCGCTCGCTCTCGCTTTCCTCGGCTAATTTCCTTCCAGCACATTTATAGGAACAGGAGGAGGCCATCAGTCTCTCGAGCCTGTTCCACCATTCAATTAGATCATGGCTGATCTGTATCTTAACTCCATTTACCCACCTTGGTTCCGTAACCCTTGATACCCTCCCCCAACAAAAATCTATCAATCTCAGTTTTGAAATTTTCAATTGACCCCCAGCCTCAACAGCATTTGGGGAAGAGTTTTCCAGATTTCCACAACCCTTTGTGTGAAGAAGTGCTTTCTGACATTACCCCTGAATGGCCAAGCTCCAATTTTAAGGCTATGCCTCCTTGTTCTGGGCTCCCCCCACCAGATTAAATAGCTTCTATCTATCCTATCAAATCCATTAATCATCTTAAACACCTCAATTAGATCACCCCTTAATCTTCTATATTCAAGGGAATACAAGCCTAGTCTGTCCAATCTGTCCTCATAATCTAACCCTTTTAGCCCCGGCATAATTTTGGTGAATCTGCATTGCACCCCCTCCAAGGCCAATATATCCTTCCTGAGGTGCGGTGCCCAGAACTGAATGTAATACTCTAGATGGGGTCTGACCAGAGCTTTATAGAACTGCAGCATCACTTCCACAATTTGTATTCCAGCCCTATTGAGATGAGGACTTACATTCACCGGCCTGCCAGCCAAATCGAGACCCTCGGCTGCTCTTATCCACGTGTGTAAAGGCCCACATCTTCTTCTGGTCTGAACTGGGCAAAGATTGCTGGAATTGGGGTCTGGGCTCGAGCCTTTTCTAAGCAGCCTTGGAGAGGAGAAAAGGCTGCTACCCAATTCTCTGTATTTTGAGGCATGAGGGAGCAGCGCTTTTGCAGCAGTGGGTCAGTGAAGGGACGGTGAAGCTAATGTACTTTCAAAGGTTGAAGCAAGGGTTAGGCAATGAAGGGGAGATAAGGTTGCCAACTCTGGGGTGATGTATTCCTGGAGGTTTTATCAGATGACCGCTTCACTCCGTCAAACAGCCTTTTTTCCCTGGCTTCTCCAATAGTTTTATAATAAACAAAACTGTTCAAAGAAAATGAAAGATCACACACTTTTTTTTAATTCCCCTTGGCCATTTCTCTGGCTTTTCTGGCAGCAGTGATGTTCAATTCCTGGAGACTCCAGGGCAATCCTGGAGGGTTGGCAACCCCTAGGCCGGCTCCAGCGGCCCTGTGCGTGCGCGTGCCCGGGTTCCGCGCGTGTCACCGGTTGCGCGCACGGCACGAGGGGGCGGGGCAGGGCGCTCTGTGTTACGCGCACGTCGGTCGTGCCGATTGTTCTGGCAAAAGAAGCGGCGGCGAAGGACGGAGCGGCGGGAGTTAATTCAGTGAGGACAGTGCGCTCGGAGCCCAGGCCCCGACCCAGCCCGAGGCCCCGACCCAGCCCGAGCCCCCAGGCCCCGAGCCCCAGGCCCGAGCCCCAGCCAGAGCCCTCAGACCCAGACCCCCCAGCCTCAGACCCCGGGCTCGAGCCCCAGGTCCCCAGCTGCAGCAGAGCGGCCGGCGGCGGCGAGTCGGGGAGATGCAGAACCAGAGCCAGGGCCAGAGCCTGACTCCGCACGTTTACTGGGCGCAGCGGCACCAGGAGCTGCTCCTGAGGGTGGACCTGAGCGACGTACAGGTGGGAATGGGAGCTGATTGGGAATGGGAGCTGTCAGGGATTGGGAATGGGAGCTGTCAGGGATTGGGATTGGGAGCTGATTGGGAATGGGAGCTGTCAGGGATTGGAATGGGAGCTGATTGGGAATGGGAGCTGTCAGGGATTGGAATGGGAGCTGATTGGGAATGGGAGCTGTCAGGGATTGGGAATGGGAGCTGTCAGGGATTGGGATTGGGAGCTGATTGGGAATGGGAGCTGTCAGGGATTGGAATGGGAGCTGATTGGGAATGGGAGCTGTCAGGGATTGGGAATGGGAGCTGTCCGGGATTGGGAATGGGAGCTGATTGGGAATGGGAACTGTCAGGGATTGGGAATGGGAGCTGTCAGGGAATGGGAATGAGGAAGCTGTCAGGGATTGGGAATGGGAGCAGTCAAGCAATAGATTTGGAATGAGATGGGATCTATCAGAATAGTGACGGACAGGTACTGGGAATAAAATAGGAACTGTTGGGATGGGAGTGGGAATGAGATGGGAGCTGTCAGGTATTGGGAATGGAAAGATGTGGGAACTGTCAGGTAGTGAATATGGTAGAGAAACAGGAACTGCTGACAGGGAATATGGATGGACCAGATGGGATCTGTCAGGGACTGGGAATCAGGATGAAATGGGAATTGTCAGGCAGTGGGAAGGAAATGTAAACTTGTCAAGGAGTGCAAATGAAATGGGGACTGTCAAGGAATGGAAACAGTCTGGACATGGAAATAGGATGCAACTGTCTGGGATGAGAGCATTTCTGGGAATAGGAATGGAAGTGGGAGCTGCATGGGAGTGGGAACTGCCTGGGAGTGGGAATAGATGGTTTGACAGCTGCTAACAGAATGGAGGGATAAGAGCTGGTGAATTGGATTGAAACAGGGGGAGGGTACTGACAATCTGTGAGCGAGACAGGCTGCATTACTGGTGAAATGCAGAATACGTGTATACTCCCCATGTGAGATAGAATTGCAGTACCAGCTGCAAAGTGATTCCTAAAAGTTGATAAATAATAGATTTTGTGCGGTATCTCTGGTGATGCACAGAGTAAGATAACTGCAAATTGGCAGTGTGTGCACAATATGTATAATGATATGGAGGTGGGTGTTACTTGTAATACCGAATTTGCTGATGACACCAAGCAATGTGGCAGATGATGAATACAAGGAAGATTGGTTGTATTAAATGGGATTTGGACCAATTCAATTGATGGGCTAAAGAATGGCAGATTAATTTTAATCTAAGGGTAAGGTAATGCACTTTGGAACATGAAATGTGGAACATACACATTGAAGAGGCGTCCATTAGTGAATGTGGTAAATGAAAAATTGAACGTTCGCTGAAAGTATCCAGTCAGTGTGAAACCATTATCGACAAGGCTAATCACACTCGGCTATATCACAAGTCCAAAAACAGTGTTCTGATCTCATGTTTATCTCTGGTGTGGTCATATCTAATTTGTGATCTTGCATATCATTGTGTGGTCTTACTTCAAGTTATGTGTAGTTGTGTAGCCTCAAAATGACATTGATGCTTTGAAGAGGGTTCAGAGAACAGTGACAAGGATGATTAGACATAAGCATAGAACTAGTAAGCAGGAGAAACCTTTTTACACAAAGGGTTGGAATGCACGACCGAGAATTAGTGAAGCAGAGAGACCATGTCAGCATTTAAGAATGGGTTAGATAGGTGCTTGAAGGAAAGGGGAATAAAGGGATATGGGAGCAGGATTGACACATGGGATTGGAACTACTGCTCACGTGGCGATAAACATAACATGGACTGGTTGGGCCGAACGGCCTGTTTCCATGTTGTAACTTCTATGTAAGAAAAGGTCATTTAGCTCATCGAGCTATTCCTTCCACGGACTATGTTATTTCTACTCTCTTGGATTTTTCCATTTGTCACACATTATGACATTTTTGCAGTTTTATTTTTAGTGTATTTAAAAAATACCAGCAGTATCATCTGGTTAAAATAATAACTGGGTTCTTGCATTTAGTTCGGTTAGTTTTTGTTTCTGCAAAACCAGAATAGATAGTTCAGTTAAAGTGCGAAGAACAAATAACAAGTCCTGTCTTGCAGGCGTTCGTGGAAAGTGACTGTAAATTGGGCTCTTCCATTGAGAAGCAGAAATAGTTTTAATGAATTTTGTTATTTAGTAATACCAGGTATAAATGTGTCTTTGGATGGTATGTGCCAAATCGGCCAGGAATATGTTCAAATCACCCTTGTGTATCATTGGTGTTAAGAGTGTTTCTGTTTGTAAGATGAGGAAAGTTCATAACCTACAGAATTTTACATTATTGCATTTAAATGAATTCACTGATGGTTTTGTGAGTTCTGTCTGGCCAAATGAATGCAGGATGTCTCAGATACAACCATTGTGCTGCTGGGGACAGTTTCATCACAATATCTACAGCAACTTGTATTTATAGCACCTTTTAATGTAGGAAAAAATGTTCCACAGTGCTTAACAGAGGCGTAATCAGACAAAAATGGACGCCGAGCCAAAGAAGGAAATTGTAAGATAGGTGACCAGAAGCTAGGTCAAAGAGGAAGGTTTTAAGGAGGGTCTTAAACTGGATAGGGAGGTAGAGATGTGGAAGGGTTTAAGGAGGGACTGTTATAGTTCACAGTGCTGGTACTGAGGACTTTGTTTTAATTCCAAGAGAGTGTTTTAACGACTGGTGAAGGGCTGGTTTAACCTCTTGATAAACATCTACAGATTATAGTTGTTTCAGTGTTAGCTATGGCTCAGTGGTAGCACTCTCTCGCCTCTGAGTCGGAAAGTCATGGGATCAAACCCCACTCCAGAGACTTGAGCACGTAGTGCAGGCTGGCACAGTACTGACCGATTGGTACTCTGTTGGAGGTGCCGTCTTTCAGATGAAACAATGTTCCGTCTGCCCTCTTGGGTGGATGTAAAAAATCCTGTGGCACTATTTGAAGAGCAGGGGAGTTCCCTGGCCAACATTTATCCCTCAACTAACATCACTAAAACAAAAATGAGAAGTCGCACAACACCAGGTTATAGTCCAACAGATTTATTTAAAATTACAAGCTTTCGGAGCTGTCGCCCCTTCCTCAGGTAGAGTTACTGTGAGACAATCTACCAGAATTCACAGAATATAAACACCAGAGAAAATGCAGAGATTCAATCTATCCCTACATCAAAGACATACTAAGAGCACAGCTCCACATCATGATCACTAAAACAGATTAGCTAGCCATTTATCTCATTGCTCTTTGTGAGACCTTTCTGCGTGTTGTTTCCCCACAAAAAACATAACGGCACAGACATGATGGGCCAAATGGCCTCCTTCTGTGCTGTATCATTCTATGAAAAGTAGTTACACTTCAAATCTAATTCATTGTCTGTGAAGCGTT
Organism: Squalus acanthias; assembly: GCA_030390025.1. Taxonomy (NCBI): domain Eukaryota; kingdom Metazoa; phylum Chordata; class Chondrichthyes; order Squaliformes; family Squalidae; genus Squalus; species Squalus acanthias. The sequence goes on along the minus strand of CM059446.1, from coordinate 60,940,376 downwards.
TGGGATGTCTTGAGGACATGAACGGTGCTATCTAAACATGAGTTCTTTCTTGTACCTTTTAATATTAATCTGAACAAATTTGAATTTTAGCTAAAGTAGATTAATTGTTTAGTATGTCAAGTCGCTGGTCTGTGCGTAATATTTTCACCCTGCCAACCCAAATGTCAGATGAAAGCACAAGATTACACTGAGCCCAGTAGCCGTATCACTAGTGTGATAATTGTTACTTCCTGGATCCATGCACTCTGCTAGAGCAGAGTGAAGGGAAGTAGATTTCCGATTGCAGGGCAGCTGTCTGCTTCTCGAAACTGTAAACAGACTGTTGAATGAGAAAAGGAATAGAAGAATATGCTGATAGGGTGAGATGAAGTAGGGTGGGAGGAGGCTCGTGTGGAGCATAAATGCCGGCATGGACCTGTTGGGTCGAATGGCCTGTTTCTGTGCTGTACGCTCGATGTAACTGCAACAGAACCCGAAACTGTAACACCATTCCATGTGTCGATGAAGGCTCGGCAATTCCCTCCTGTACCCTTTCTCTTTCAATACCCTTCTGAAGTTAGATCATATCTAACCTGGCACCCTTGACCAGCTGCCTTCCTTAACATGACATTTCCAAACTCCTAACAGCTCTAGATTGATGCAATTCAACAATATTTAGCAAAATAAAAATCAGTCAGTCATGAAGATGTCTGCTACATTTAGCTGGCCTCCAGGAGTGGCTCCTGCAGGTAGTTTTAGTGAAGATTGGGCGTTGGCTTTGGTACTGAAGGTTGATCGTGAGACATCAACTACTTGAGTATTCGCCACCCAACTGACACTGTACTTTGAAAGGGTAAATGTTGCCTGATCAATGTTTTGGACCGATGGGATGAATGAATGGTTTGCTGACCGACCTGCTGCAGAGATTAGGTGACTGGCTCTATTCAAACTTTCAGTGGATCTCAGACAAGGAATTCAATGCAAGATTTTTCCCAACAACAGGAGAGATCTTTCACCAAGGGGATCCTCTTTACATTGCAGGTATTATTCCCCCAAATTCATAGAATCATACAGCACAGAAGGAGGCCATTCATCCATTGTGCCTGTGCCGGCTCTTTGAAAGAGCTATCCAATTAGTCCCATACCCCTTGCTCTTACCCAATACTGCTGCAAATTTTTCCTTTTCAAATATTTATCCAATTCCCTTTTGAAAATTACTATTGAATCTGCTTCCGTCACCCTTTCAGGCAGCGCATTCCAGATCACAACAACAATTAATAAATGAATTAGTAGCACGTTTTCCCATCTTCCCCTCGCAGGTTGTCCATGGGCTTCCCATTGAACATGGTGGGGAATTGTTGCCCTACACCTACTCGCCACAGGTCGGCATAGGAAATGGGGTCATCGCCCGGATGGTGTTGTATACAGCCCTGCCCCGGCCCCTTAGGTGACTCCCTCTGTAGGCCACGGCTGGAATTGCAGCAGTCACCAGGTACGGGAATCCGGCCCCTGAAAGGGGAAGAGAGAGAGAAATGATGCTCCACTTTAAAAATAAACATTTGCCAGTAACTTTTAATACTTGATTTATTATGTGGTATGTAAATTGTCTTTTTGCTCTCTATTTTGCTATGTAATGGTGGGTGACACTTTTGAGACAAAGGAAGCCAGCAGCAAGGCACCTTAAAACTCAAGCAGAAGTTGATCGCTTGTTTAATGCAACAGCTTCTAAACTTTCTCAAAATGCTGTTTTCCTTGCATTGACTTCCTGTTATCGAACTTGTATCTGACCGTAGATTTCAAAAACTTATCCCTGGGTGTAATAGTGGAAATAATCCTTTCTGCACCTCCAAAATCCCTCACTTGAGAACAGAACTTCATCAGAAAATGTTACTAGAGCTGTGATTTCAACAGTTAAAAAGCCCTTTTGTACTTGGTGTTCAGTTAATTCAAAAGCAGCATGTGGTGTAAAAATGTTTCACTCATAACATTGGAGAAGAGATTTTCCAGTTATGAAAATCTAACCTGTCCAGCAACACTTGCAGACAGTGCAGGCAGTATGTGCCTTTCATTTGATTATCACAACCTGAGCCTACAGTTGCAGGAGAGGTGAAATATGCAAAGATTATTTGAATGGGAAACTCTATGAATACCGGCCTAGAGTTTCTGCTTTGGGCACAATCGGTGATCCGGGCGCAAATTGTGCTCAAAATTACACTAGTTTTCAGAAGTTTCCGCTCAAACTCATTTGCATATTGCCGAACGTAAAATCCACGCGATCGGGCAGTGTTTTAGAACGTCATTGTAAAAAATTGCATTAAAAAATATTCCTTGATATATTTAAAAGGGGTAACTTGGTGCAGTTTTATTAATATAGCTGAAAATGGGTTTATCACAAAAAAGCATTTTAACCAGAGTGGCCAGTCCGCCACCTGTCAGTAACCTGTTCATAAATAACTGAAAATAACTTCAAAAAACTATACAGAACCGTTCACTAGTTACATTGGTGTACAGTAGTCAGTTTCTTAGTAAATTAAAAAGAATAATATTTAAAAGCTTTTAAAATGTGCCTATTAATGCCCTTGCACCTAAAAAAAAACTTCATCTTGAGTCTCCTTGAAAGCCTACAAACGGACGCAATTAGTGGAAACTTGCCATGGTGATTAATTCGATCTGGGGGCGAGGCCGGCTTCCAGTGCGATGATTTTTTTAATCCAGCGCAAAAGATCACGGCAACTCGATTTGCGCTGGACGGAACTGGCGCTTGAAATTCCGCGATCTTTTGCGCTGGCTTCGCTGATGTTGGGTGAATTACGCTACCTAGCGGAAACTTCAGGCCACTGTGTTTAAAATAATGCAACGGGTCACAGTAGATATGTATATTCAAGGCTGGCGGAGGGACAGTGCTGTGAATCAGAGCTTCAGTGCACTGAGTGAGGATCGGGATATTCCCCACACTGAGAGTCCGGGCATTGAGTAGAAGCCAGGGGCTTCCTATCGGGAAGGGAGGAACAAGCAGGGTGCAAAATAGGGATATTTCTCTCTTGTATTTCATATAACTTTAGATCAATCCAATTTAAAGTTGGGTTCAGCTGATTCTTTAAAGGAATCCTTTTGTCTCTGTGCCCAATACATGGAACTGGCTGGGTCCCCAACATCTGGCCCAGATGTTGTCGCTGTATTCAGAAATTAATTAATTCAAACGATTGATGTATGGGTGACTGTCCTTTGAGATGTCAACGCATGAATTGTGGGAGGGGAGGGTAAGCAGGCTAATTCATTATCTCTGATGGCTGAATGATGAAAGGGATGTTTCAGAGACGGCATTGAGTCTCAACATTGACACCTGTGACATGAAGGATTTCTTTTTGGCATAAGCCACAGCCCTAGCTGCTCAACTTTAGTTCTGTTCTGAATTGTTATCTGGATTCTGTTCACTTGATGAGGAATCATGTCAGCCATCGTGTTCTCAAGTTGTTTCACCCAAAAATTTGGTCTGAAACCGGCTGTATAAGAAATACTTCTTGAGAAAGGATATTTTAACTCCTTGTGGACTGATTCTATCTTTATTGTTTTAAATATCGTATTTTCAGTTTCTTGCTGTCCCGCTCCCCTTTGCCCCCTTCAAAGGTGAGCAGGGAATGCAGGCACCTTGTAATGGCATTGATGAACCTTATTGTGAAGCATTGGAGTGGTGCTTGATCCTGTCCTTGTTTAAAGCAATGTTTATATAAATATGTTTTTGTTTGTTGCTTGCAGAATAACTTGAAGAATAATTTGTAAAAACTGAGAAATTCATAATATATTAGCTTTTTAAAAAAACTTCAGTAGAAATGCAAGCAGCAGAAAGCTTAAAAATACTATCTGTTTAACTGATTTACTCTCTCTGTCAACAGAAACCTGATATCAAGATCAATGAAAACACCCTCTCGTTCAGAGGTAAGATTGTAATGCTCACACACACACGGCTCAACAGGTTCCTTTTCTCTTTATATAAATGGGAGTCAAAACTAAAATGCCTGGAATTATAAATCCATTTTTTTCCTGTCTAATATACAATTTTTTTTTACACTTCTAACCGTACTGGTCTTGAGCTTGCTGACAGGACCTTGTTATAAACAAACTGCTCTGATAAATTGAGGTTGTGCATAAATAGTTGAAATAGAAAAAAATTAACTCCGCCACCAGGAAGCTTTTTAAAAAAAAAAGATTAAATATTGCATATGGTGAGTCAAGATCAAGTGTAGTCGTCAGGTGAAACGGGGTTATAGGGTGGGTTTGAGTGGACCACAGATGTAATTCAGTCCCCATTTTAAGGCCATACATTCTGTCTTTATTTTTATGCAATATACTTTCATTTGATGTTAGTTATTGTTAAATAGCAAAACTTATTACAATTTGGGAAGCAGAGAAGTAGAGCTGGTTGGAGCAGTGGAGTTTCCCTTCAGTACAGGCTGAGAAGAGGGAGATGCAAAACTGAGTCACAACAATGCCACAATCGGCAAGAGGGTGTAATTACAGTGTGACAAGTTTACATAGGCAGTTTCCATTAGAAATGTTGACATAGGAATTTATAATGGGAAAAGTTGACACAAAAGTGTGACAGTAAGAAGTAAGTAAGGTTTTGTAGATGGGAAGTGCATGCATATGTAAGATTTTTATTTTATAGATTATAAGAAGTAAGATCTTGTTAACTTCCTATCGAGAACATTTCAACAGTTTGTGAAAAAGTCCAATCTAATCATCTGTTGTGAAGTTATGGTTGGTTAAAGCTTATGGTTCATGTCAAATTATGGGCAGTTTTGTGCTGTAAACCCGTGAGTCCTAGGAGCTGGATTAAGATAAATCTGAATGTAGAAAGCCTTTCAGTTCATCTTGGGTCATCTAACTGGACAAACCTATACGATAGCAAAATACTGCGGATGCTGGAAAATTGAAACAACAACAGAAAACGCTGGAAAAACTCAGCAGGCCAGGCAACATCCATGGAGAGAGAAACAGAGTTAACGTTTCAGGTCGAAGACCTTTCGTCAGAACTGAGAAAAAAGCAGGAAATGAAACAGATAAAAAAGCAAGTGGGAGGCTGGGGGGAGGAATAAAAGAACAAAAGGGGTGGTCTATGATAAATAGAGACATTATGAGATGCTCAAGGCAAGACGAGATGGTAATAGGACAGGTTAAGAAACAAAAGATGGCTCAGAAGTGTGAAGTGTGAAAAGCTGGCGGAATGAAAGACAGCTGCCGTGGGGGAGAGAGAGAAAATAAAAGGGAAAAGGCACAAACCTTTTGTGCCTTTTCCCTTTTTTTTTCTGTCTCTCCCCCACGGCAGCTGTCTTTCATTCTGCCAGCATTTCACACTTCACACTTCTGAGCCATCTTTTGTTTCTTAACCTGTCCTATTACCATCTCGTCTTGCCTTGAGCATCTCTTAATGTCTCTACTTACCATAGAACACCCCTTTTGTTCTTTTATTCCTCCCCCCAGCCTCCCACTTGCTTTTTTTATCTGTTTCATTTCCTGCTTTTTTCTCAGTTCTGACGAAAGGTCTTCGACCTAAAACGTTAACTCTGTTTCTCTCTCCACGGATGTTGCCTGGCCTGCTGAGTTTTTCCAGCGTTTTCTGTTGTTGTTTGGACAAACCTATAGTTGACTCCCTCTCCCCATCACTGCTTCCGAATGTGTTGTACAGTAAATGACTAAAAGACTTTTGACTCGAGCCCTACTTGGATGTCCAAGTGTTTATTACTCTTGGTATGAAGAAAAACTTCCTGACATTGATCCCATCCTCCAAAAGGAAACTTTTGGATGTAATTACCCCAAAGGTAATTGAGCAAAATTCCAGAAATTTAATCCACACTCTCATCTCCAGTTTTAGTCACTGCCTTCCTCCAGTCCCCCCACAGCCCAGTAACAGTGTTCTGTGGAGTTATGATCAGCTCAATCTATACTTGCCACCACCAATCCCATTCCTGGGGTGAGAGTTCCTCTAGTTGCCACATGTAGTGACACCACAAATGTGCCTGAAAAGACTGCTCCTATGGGCTGCCTTTCATTTCATTGAAGACCTTTGCACTCAGTAGAAAAAGCCTGTAACCTGAATTGAATTCAGAGCTGTTTCCCAGTGGTGAAAGGAAAGTGTTTTAATTCAATGTGCCAAGCAGTCTATTACTTGAAATTCTAAGGGAATAAAATAGCGCAGTAATGCAGAACACATCAACCCAATCGAATTAGAATCTCAGGCAACCAACAATAGGCCTGTAGTATTTCACTTGAGCTTTGGAATCTGGACAACCCTCCTTCCTAATCGCATTCTCTGAGTTTGTCTTGCTGGAGTTAAATCTACACTGGAAATCTTAACCAGGTGGGTTGTAAAGAGAGAGAGGAAAAAGTAATTTAATGTTACTTTTAAACTGCACCAAATAAAGTAGTGTTGGCTGTATTTCCATAGCATCAGCTGTCTGCTTTCATCATCACTACAGTTAGGAAAGACAAGACACATGCTAGCCCCTGCCCTGCAAAGCATTCTGAGATGTCTCTTTTTATATGATGAGCACTATAGAAATGTAAGTTGTTAACAGAGCTCCACATATGTACATCTTTACAGTTGCTGATAGACACTATGCCCACTACAGTCATTTTTACTGATCCTAAAACAGCAATATATAGCCTCTCAGCCCTGACAAAGGTGTTTGAATGTGATGTCTAATGTGTTATGTAATGTCAGATATTTTCTAACATATTTCCTATCCACCTTCAGCACACGGCCATGGTGCAAAGGGAGACAATGCCTATGAATTCCATCTTGCATTCCTGGAAGCTGTAAATCCTGAGGTATGTCACTAATTGCTGATGGTTTAACACTTTGACAGTGATTGCATTTCAGCGACACACCTAGTGAAAGTTGAAATAACAACAGAAAACGCTGGAAAAACTCAGCAGGCCAGGCAGCATCCGTGGAGAGAGAAAGAGAGTTAACGTTTATGAAAGTTGACTGTTTTCAATTGATGTTACTTTTAAGCAGGGAGACATTTAGGATTGTTTTGAGAATTATTTCCTCCTTCTGTTTGTAGCCAGAAACACATGCTACCATTCTGGGGCTCCAGTGAACCTCACTGCTAAACACTGATCTGCTGCTTATTGCGGAGGTGCTGCTCTAGCAGGGTGATCATATATTCAATGCGATCTATAGATAACCTCTCTAATGCTATAGCCTTATTCACAGTGGCCATTATCCAGCATGCCTCTGATGGTTATAACTGATTTTAATATGGATCTATAATACAGCTATCAATCAATACAAAGATCAGGATCAGCATTTAGGGCTGTGTTAAAATATTACTAATAATCTGGAGACCTGACCTGTTCATGCTTGGTTTTTCTTTGCTCATGGGTTCTGGGTGATGCTGGCAAGGCCGGCATTTATTGCCCTTCCCTAGGACATTGTGTCATGGTATGGAATGGAGTCACATAAAAGCCAGATTGTGTAGAGATGGCAGACTCCCTGTCCTGAAGGAAATTAGTGAACCAGTTTGGATTTTATGATAATCTAGATGTTTTGGTAATTCTCTCTTGTGCAACCTCTCAAATTAGTAGTTCCTGGGTACGTGATGACTGACCAAGGTGTGAAACATTGCACTTCAAATTGTGGCACATTCAAGAGGCTCTATTGTGATTCTGAAAATTTGAAATGCTTTGTTGTTTTGGTTTCTGAAAATGGTTTATCGTATCAGGGACAGTTAAGTTCTCTATTCCTATTTTATCTATTAATTTATTTTGCTTCTGTATAAATGTATGTCTTGCAATAAGCATGTCTTGTAGTTTTAGCCCAAATGGTGAGGCAAATATCTTTGCTGGCAGGAAATTTACACCAAAAAAATGTTATGTGTTGACAGCCAGTGTTCAAGGCCACTGAAAGACAAGTCAATATAACGGTGAAGAAAATGGAGAACAGATGGTGGGACAGGCTGACCAAACAAGAAAAGAAACCAATATTCTTGGCTCCTGATTTTGACCGCTGGCTGGACGAGTCTGATGCTGAAATGGAACTTCAGGCAAAGGTAAATTCAGTGAGGAGGCCCTCGGTGCCGTATCGGGTTAGAGAACCGCCCTTTCCTTTCTGTACTTTTGCTTCAAAACCAACCAATGCTGAAGAATTGACTTTAGACAGTCTCTATCAAACCTGGTACACGTCCATAGCACAAACCTGAACGCATTATCGCCAAATAACCAACAAATTGGCAATGTTACTAAGACAGGCCATGGGGACAATGGGTGTTGAATTGGCAGTAGTCCGGTGTAGTTGGGTACAACATTTTGGGGCAAAAGTAAAGAGAACTTTTATTCTGTGTCTAAGTCATATTGTACATCACCAGGAATTGTTGATGTTAACACTGGGAATGAATGTTAAAAAAAACCTGGAAAAACAATTCCTCAGCAGTGTCCGAGATGCAGTGAAAATCTGATCGGATCATATGGTTGAGACAGAATGACATTTTCTTTTGCTACAAGGCAGAGCAGGATAAAATGGGACTCCTGATGTAAAATAATAAGTTGCCCTAAGACTTAACATCCATGGAATAGATGTGGAGATCAGATTGCAGAGTAGTAACTGTGTGCTTGTGTCAGCTTCTGACTGAAGGTGTTGATTTTATATTTGATGCTGCATCCCTCAGTATTAGAGTGAGCTTTAGACCTTTTCTCCTTGTCCAGCAGAGAACTAGGGCTAAGGCCTTATACATAAAGAGGAAGTCTCGCCTTCTACTCATTTCAAATTAATTGTGATTAATAACAACATCTAGTTTCCAGGTATTTATTCCATGTTTAATCTTGGTTTAAATGACTGGTACTGATGACCTCAGTGTGAGGCGATAAATAAAGGACATGTTTATTTGCAACACCTAAAGCTCTGATTGATCCCCTTGGATGACGAGTCCTGATTGCTGATTGGTCCCCTTGGAGGACAAGACACACCCAGCAGTTTCTCTGGAATGTGTAATTAGATCCTCCATGCCTACATAATCAGTTACTTTGCAAAGTGTAATTCGAGCCATTCTGACTGCGTACTCCAGACAGAACAGAGCTCACTTGGAACAGACAGGGCTCACCCTCGTGCGTTAAGACCATCTCCCAACCCCCCAAACAAGTTCCTGTCCCCACCGCCCAAGTTCCTGACATTCTCCCCCAGCCCAAGTGCCTGACCTTTTCCCCCCACCCAAACCCCACCCGAGTTCCTGTCCTTCTCCCCCTGCCTGAGTTCCTGACCTTCCTCCCCCGTCCCCCGCCATAGATGGGGCATTGTGCGTGGGTCACGGATGATAACAGATTTATTGGGTATGAAGTGAATAGTGACAGTGTCGTGACTTCCGTATTTCGTCCAGTCCAATGATGTCACTTGCCACACACGCACCAAGCTTTCCAAGAAATCAACCAGGTGTAGGGGGAGAAGAAGGAGAACATGGTGTGGGTGGAAAGGGGTTGGGGTTGGAAGAACGTGATCCGTCTTACCATCTGGATCACGTTCTCGCTCTCAACACCCCCACCCCCCCCCCCCCCCCCCGCCCCTTTAGACCTGGATCACGTTCTTCCCCCAACCCCACTGTGCTCTCCATACTCTTTACCCCCCCCCCCACCGAGTTCCTGACCTCCTCTCCCCTCCCTTCCTCCCTCTCTCTCTCCCCTCCGATCCCCTCTCTCCCCCGTCCCCCCCTCTCTCTCCTGCCTCCCCACTTGCGCCCACTCCCTGCCTCCGATTTCCTCGCTCTCTCAGAAGGCCACAAAAATGTTCGTGTAGATAATCACAGCTATATTCTAAGCAAAAGTCCTGGAGGCTCCTTTGTTGTAGTCATTGATTTTCAAAAGATATCCCAAAAGCCCTAGTAGAAGACTCAGGCTCAAGCGGCAGGCGGCAATAACAGCAGCTCCAGGCTCGGAACATGGTTTGGCCCTATTTCTGGCTTCCTCATATATCGTATTGCACATACGCGCCTGGATCAAGTGCGCATGTGCAGAGGGAGTCAAAAAATGCCGAGCAAATAATCACTTTGATAAACGTATAATTGAAATGATACAATGGCTGCAGTTCCCTGGTTACTGCAGATTAGGAGACACCTGCAGCTGCCCCAGTATAAACACTGAAGCTGTCAGTACTGAGCTTTAATAAACAGTCTGCAATTCTTGACTGTAGTATTTGTATTTTCCCCTCCCTTTTGAAGGTGGTGACTTGCACTCGGGGCAAACCCTCGGCCTCTGGCTGCCTTTGGTAACTTGCCCAGGTGGCCATTCTTTGAGTGTGACTCTGGACAGTGAATGTTAGTAGGCTATTTGACTGTTGGTGTATGACAGTTGAAGCTGATCCTGTCGGCACCTGGTGATTGTAATCAGCAACTGCTGATGTTTCTACCTAGCTCAGCAACAGTAAGGCCATTGATAACACCCTGCTGTTTCATTGACACTAGCTGACAGCACAGGTCACACACTGAACCTGGAACCTACCTGGTCTAGGTAGCTCAGCACTACATCTCCTATTGTAGTAGCAATACAAGTACTTACCTTTTTAAAAATTAAGAAAACAAATGACCTTTCCTCCTTGATCGCCCTGGCTAAGATTGTGTTAAGGTGCGAGAGAGCTGCCTATAGTGAGGTCATTGAAATATCACTGTTCTTTACAGACCTGTTGTTTTTTAGATATCTCTCCATCTTGCACCTTTTAACCCCTTTACTGAGCAAACAGCAGTTATATCTTCTGATAACCTAGATGATGTTTCTGTATTATAACTATGATTGTAATTATACCCTTTCTGTTCTTCATTTGTAGGAAGAAGAGGAAGAAATTAATAGAATAAGTTTGGAGTCAAGGGTTCGGAAGGATTGTAAGTTAGCACACTGTCCGCTGTTGTGACTTGCTCAGATGTTGCTGTAAGCATTGTCTGGATTCCACTGTAACAGTAGGTATTCAAATAAAACTAGAGTCCGCAACACATCTCAATAAAACAAGGCACTTGGATAGTCTGTGGGCATCAAAGAGCTTCACCATCGGGCCCCGGTATATAAAAACGGTCACAAACTTCTTATTTTCAATATCTTCTGTATTTGTGTACATTTGTTTTTCTGTATATAACAATATCAGTAGCATGTCATTGTTTAAAATGGGATGGTGGGGTGAGGCGCTCTCTATGGGTCTGTGGGTAAATGCACTATGCAGTTTGCCTGTGAGTCATACGGTGTCCCACCCACCCACCCACAGGAAAAGAGGGATCCTTTCTTTCAGCATGTCTCGTACTCAGACCATTGAATAAATACAGTTCTGGTCGCCATATTATAAAAAGGATATAGAGGCACTGGAGAGGTTGCACAAAAAATTAAACAAGACTGGGTCTCTTTTCTCTTGAAAAGAGAAGGCTGAGGGGTGGCCTAACAGAGGTCTTTAAAATTATGAAAAGTTTTGATAGAGTAGACACAGAGTGTTTCCACCTGTAGGGAAGAGTAAAACTAGAGGCCATCAATATAAGATAGTCACCAAGAAATCAAATAGGAAATTCAGGAGAAACTTCTTTACCCAGAGAGTGGTGAGAATGTGGAACTCGCTACCACAGGGAGTGGTTGAGACGAATAGTATAGATGCATTTAAGGGGAGGATATGAGGGAGAAGGGAATAGAGGGTGCTCTTGATAGTTAGATGAGGAAGGATCGGAGGAGGCTCGAGTGGAGGATACACGGTGGCATGTACTGGATGGGCCGAATGGCCTGTTTATGTGCTATATTCTATGTAATTCTATATAATCACATCTGTCCCCATCACATTGACACTGCAGGCTACTGAAAGTTTACCTTTGGAAAAAATGAGTTATAAATTTGTAAAAAGCAAAATCAAAATGCTACGTATAGATGTATGCATTAAACTGTTTTATTGTAGACCTAATTGACATTTGCACCTAAATCTTTGAAGTTAAAATTGGGAATATTTTATATCTGAATTCAGGCCCGTTCTCATGATGCGATGTGAAGTGATCATTGGCGGAGCCCTCTGTGTAAGGAATCCTTCACCCTGGTGTCACAGTCTCTGATGTGTCTGATTGTGTCTGAAGTCCATCAGGATAGCATTGTCCCCATCTGCTAATTACAGGACTGGTCTGTTTTTCTGGGACACTTGGCTAATGTACAAATTTCACATACTGCTAACCCTTTTCTTACAATATTCTTACGCAGTTAATTCTTTCACTATGATCCACTCGTAGAAAAAGATTTTTTTGCGCATTAGTTTATTCACTTACATTGCGATAACAAAATGAGCATTTTAATACTTTAAAAAATGTATACAAAAACTGATTGATTTTTAAAGGTACAAGCTTCCCCAATATTAACATGCATTGCTTAACTGACGTGCTTGTAATTGGGTTTGTGCAAATCTCAGAGGCTAAAATACAGATGTCCTAGCCCATCGCTTTGTGCCACATACTTAAAAGGATTGTTTGAACCCCTCTTCAGATCCATACTTATAGGAGTTGTACAATTCAATTTGACATTGTTAATGATAAAACCATATAATGATACAGCCCAGAAGGAGGCGTCCTTCCTAAAGTGTGATGCCCAGAATTGGCCACAATACTCCAGCTGAGGCCTAACCAATAACTTCCTTGCCTTTGTACTCTATTCCTCTATTAATAAAGCCAAGGATTCAATATGCTTAGCAATGATAGCAGTACTTGTATTGTGATTGTAGCAGTAACAGTCTGTCAAATAACTCTGTATATTTTTAACACTAGTCTTTCCAAGCTGAGTGATCTATCTTGAATGATAGGTTGGGTAGATTCCTCAACTTGTTTTCTGGACAGGGAAGGGCTTCTGTGACACATGGAACAGGCTCATTTTTTGTATCTGTCACTTTACTTGAGCTGGGGTTGGATGGTGAAAGATGGGACTGGTTTGATTAAAGGATTGCAGCTAAGGGTTTAAGCAGAGATTAATTATATGCTGCAGTCCTTTTAAGTCTCAATTTGAGTGGGAACGGGTCATTACAGTAGAATTACAGGAACCTGTTTCTGCTGCCCAGTATCATCGTGTGTTTTATGTATCGACGAAGCACTTTTGTGCCTACGATTCCCTACACACTGATCCAGATATCTGCGATGTCGGATCTGATGGGACAGAGTGGCTGCAAGGAGAGAGAGTCTGCGAGTGAATGACCCCAGAGCTGCTCTTCGAAATGACCTGTTAGAGTAACACGGGCAGGCGCCAGGGTGGAGGGCAACTGTCTGCCCTCTTGGCTAGGGAATGGTGCAAGGCACAGAGGGACCAAATGAGAAAATACCCTTTTAAAAAGGAGAGTGGGAGGGGGCAGAAGCAATGTATTAAATTAAAATTGCAAAATGTTTTGTAGTATACAAGTACACCAAATCTTGAAACACAGATTGTCCGACGTGGTTCAGCTGCAATCTTGGCCAGAACAGCTTTTCGCCATAGTGTAGTACAGGTTGACCAACATGCAGACTGAGCCCAGGCAATCTGGCCCTAAAGGCCAGAGAGATCCGTCCTGTTTATATTTGCATTCCTTATTCACTGGATGGTCCTGATTGAGTTTTGTGGGCCTGGCAGTTTGGGAAGGGTTGTTTTTAATGCTGTTGCATGATTTATACTTTATGTTCTTAACTGAGATAATTAAAATATTTACAATGCGGAGTATTTTCTTTCCAGCAGCATTAACTTTTTATTTCCTTCCTAACAGCTTATGTCACCATGAGGAAAGGTTATTTATTTATGTACAATCTGGTGCAGTTTCTGGGATTCTCCTGGATCTTTGTCAATATGACAGTGCGGCTCTTCGTGTTGGGCCAAGGTGAGTGACCCGAATCAGCCTGCAACATAGTGTGAAATCCCGAGTTAGCACCCGCCTCGGTACTGTGAAATCCTTTTATAATGAATCTTCTTTTGCTGTTAGGAGTCAGGTGATTGTTAGATTAGTTTCTTGGAATTGAGAATGTATCTATTTGTGATTCTGAATCTGACTCCATCCTGACACTGCATAGTCACACAAAGCTTCCTACCCTGACTGTTACAGATAAACTCTACTTGATGCTTCTTTGAACATTAGAACCTTTGTTTTTAAAAAGCAAAACATGCAATTTGCAAAAATAAAATCTCAGCAATTTCTGCTGTTTCTCGGAATCTGAAACGGTGCTGGTCTCCCAGCTTGGGGCTGCTGTGAGTACAGCCGCTGTCTACAGTGGAGAATAGTGATCTTTTATATTCAGTGCCGTAACAAACTGCTGGAGGTTGGAAATAAAGGTCTTCATTGTTGCTGAGCATTCCACCCATCCCATGTTAAACTTGCTGATCGTAAGCTTGCTGTGTTCTGTACTGCTCCAAGTTGAGAGCCTGTCTTGAAACTGAGTCTCATTCTTATAGATGAGCTCAAGTGATAAATAAAGTGTAATGAATTCCGAGAATCGGTCAGTGCACAGATGCTGGTTAAATTAAGGCTATAAATTATGTGATTTTTAATTGATAATTTGTACATCCGATTTGATAGGCCCCTCAGCAGTCTCAATGGTAACGGACTGTATCCCACATCTCATTTACCCCTCGAGTCTGCGATAGTCTTCACCTGGTACAAAATGAGACATAACTCAGCATGGGAACAAAATAACCAATTTCCAAGTATTTGTTCACCTACATTTAGATGCCCATTCAGTAACTTGACCAAGAAAATAATAAAACACAAATTTAACAGATGTGGGGAGGTTTTAAATGTGCTGATGTGTCTCTCTGAAACTTGATCAGCATGCTGAATGTTAAAAGTAAGATAATTCGGAAATGATGGATCGGGTCCTTTGGGTTGGTGCGACTGCATTCTTCCAGGCGAGTGGTGAGTCACATTCCTCACAGTCCTGACTGGAGCCTTGTAGATGGTGGAGAGACATTGATGGGTCAGGAGGTGAGCTGCTCCTCGCAGAGTACCCAGCCTCTGACCTGCTCTTGTAGCCGCAGTGTTGATATAGTTGGTCCAGTTAATCTTCTGGCCGATGGTGCTTCCCCGGATGTTGATGGTGCAATCTATTCCCTGATATAAATGAACAACTGAAAAGAAGGGACTCCACAGCACTGAAAATATATAGAATTTATGACACTTCCTACCAAATAGGAGATTTTTGCACTTTTTTCCCCCCCCACTGTTGCTTAGACAAGGATGAAGTACATTGCTATACTCCCCAGCACCATCCCATCTCGCCGCACCCAATCCTGCTGGGCATTTTCTGCAGTAGTATACAGAATTGGTTTGGCTCAGTCTATTTTTCCTTGGATCGGGTATGTGTTTACTCTGCAGTTGGCAGTACTGGGCTTACTTGTTGCCATTTCAAATGCTAATGATTTTATTTTATTTGTGTTGTATCTGCAGATTCTTTATTTGATACTTTCCATGAAGTTGGTGATATGATGAACTTTTGCCAGATATTTGCAGTTTTGGAGGTTATAAACCCTCTGCTGGGATTGGTGAAAACCGGATTGGTGCCTGCAATAATCCAGGTAGAGTACGGGCCTCGGGTCAGATCAGGAGTGAGTGGGTAGAGGGGAAGGAAGGTAAAGGCAAGTAAAATCACTCCTTTTTTGGCTGGAGAATATTTTTGTGCAAAAAATACAGCCCTAGGCTTTCCTTCTTGCTGAGTTAGTCTGTGTGTCACTGCCTGCGAACTCTATCTTCCTCCTCACATAAAGAAAAGTTGTGAGAAGCTGTGATGTAAATAAAACTGAATGTATGTTTAAAACAGGATTACTGTTTCCAAATAGTTTCTCCCTGCGAGGTGTGAGTCACTTTGTTCAGTGATCCTCTTTATGATGTGGCTATCATTGTTTTAACAGGTAATTGGGAGAAATGTGATTCTGTTTGTGGTGATTGGAAGTCAGGTGGAAATGCAGAATAAAGCAGCCGTGTTCGCTGTCTTTTACCCGTGGAGCATCATCGAAATGTTCCGGTTTGTATTTCACTCACTTTCTTGAGCTCAGTTTTCAGTATGCTGATGGTCTAAAGACCCTGGTCCTGGGGATCTTTCCCTGTGACGCAACCAAAACTCTACACGAACAGACTCTGAGAGGTAAAACATCAGCCCACTAATGCAAAAGGATAAGACCCGAAAAAACAAAGCACTTCATTTAGCCCCTGATCAAAATGTCACATTTCACGAAATGAATTACTTTTAGAGTGCAGTGACTGGTATTACAGCACAGAAGGAGGCCATTCAGCCCATTGTGCCTGTGCCTGTGCCAGCTATTCAACCGGAGCTTTGTACTCCAATACAAAAGCAAAATACTGCGGATGCTGGAAATCTGAAATAAAAACACCAAAGTGCTGGAAATACTCAGCAGGTCAGGCAGCATCTGTGGAGAGAGAAACAGAGTTAACGTTTCTGGTTGATGACCTATCGCCAGAACTTTGTACTCTAATCCCACTTCCCTGTATCCTTCTATGGTGGTTAAGGCAAACGTAGGTCCCTTAGAGGATGAGACCGGGAAATTAATGGTGGGAAACATGGAGATGGCAAAAATGCTGAACAAATATTTTGTTTCAGTCTTTACGGTAGAGGACACTAAGAATATCCCAACACTGGACAAACAGGGGGCTCTAGTGGGGGAGGAGCTAAATACGATTAAAATCACTAAGGAATTGGTACTCAGTAAAATAATGGGACTCAAGGCGGATAAATCCCCTGGACCTGATGGCTTACATCCTAGGGTCTTGAGGGAAGTGGCAGTAGGAATTGTGGATGCTTTGGTAATAATTTTCCAAAACTCCCTGAACTCAGCAAAGGTCCCGGCAGATTGGAAAACTGCTAATTTAACACCCTTATTTAAAAAGGGTTGTAGGCAGAAGGCTGGAAATTATAGACCAGTTAGCCTAACATCTGTGGTGGGTAAAATTTTGGAGTCTATTATTAAGGAGACAGTAATGGAACATTTAGATAAACATAATTTAATAGGACAAAGTCAGCATGGCTTTATGAAGGGGAAGTCATGTCTGACAAATTTGCTCGAGTTCTTTGAGGACATAGCGTACAGGGTGGATAAAGGGGAACCAGTGGATGTAGTGTATTTAGACTTCCAGAAGGCATTCGACAAGGTGCCACATAAAAGATTATTGCTCAAGATAAAAAATCACTGGATTGGGGGTAATATTCTGGCATGGGTGGAGGATTGGTTATCTAACAGGAAGCAGAGAGTTGGGATAAATGGTTCATTCTCGGACTGGCAACCAGTAGCCAGTGGTGTTCCGCAGGGGTCGGTGCTGGGTCCCCAACTCTTTACAATCTATATTAACGATTTGGAGGAGGGGACCGAGTGTAACATATCAAAGTTTGCAGATGATACAAAGATGGGAGGGAAAGTAGAGAGTGAGGAGGACATAAAAAAACCTACAAGGGGATATAGACAGGCTGGGTGAGTGGGCAGAGATTTGGCAGATGGAATACAATATTGGAAAATGTGAGGTTATACACTTTGGCAGGAAAAATCAGAGAGCAAGTTATTATCTTAATGGCGAGAAACTGGAAAGTACTGCAGTACAAAGGGATCTGGGGGTCTTAGTGCAAGAAAATCAAAAAGTTAGTATGCAGGTGCAGCAGGTGATCAAGAAAGCCAATGGAATGTTGGCTTTTATTGCTAGGGGGATAGAATATAAAAACAGGGAGGTATTGCTGCAGTTGTATAGGGTATTGGTGAGACCGCACCTGGAGTACTGCATACAGTTTTGGTGTCCATACTTAAGAAAAGACATACTTGCTCTCGAGGCAGTACAAAGAAGGTTCACTCGGTTAATTCCGGGGATGAGGGGGTGGACATACGAGGAGAGGTTGAGTAGATTGGGACTCTACTCATTGGAGTTCAGAAGAATGAGAGGCGATCTTATTGAAACATATAAGATTGTGAAGGGGCTTGATCGGGTGGACGCGGTGAGGATGTCCCAATGATGGGTGAAACTAGAACTAGGGGACATAATCTTAGAATAAGGGGCTGCTCTTTCAAAACTGAGATGAGGAGAAACTTTTTCACTCAGAGGGTAGTGGGTCTGTGGAATTTGCTACCCCAGGAAGCTGTGGAAGCTACTTCATTAAATAAATTTAAAACAGAAATAGACCGTTTCCTAGAAGTAAAGGGAATCCGGGGTTACGGGGAGCGGGCTGGAAATTGGACATGAGTTTGAGTTCGGATCGGTCAAGGCCCTGTGGGTGGCGGAGCGGGCCCAGGGGCCGAGTGGCCTGGTCCTGCTCCTGCTTGTGTTCTTTAGAGTTGAGGTTGGATCAGATCAGCCATGATCTCATTGAATGGCGGAGCAGGCTCGAGGGGCCGATTGGTCTACTCCTGCTCCTATTTCTTATGTTCTTATGTTCTTATATTCTTCCTTTTCAAATACTTAGCCAATTTTTGTATAAATTGTGTCATAGTCACAGCCTGAATGGCCACTTCTGTTAAAGCACCCCAGGACTTTAACCAGCTGCTAAAAGGTGTGTGAGAACAACCTCCCTCTGCTGAAGTGCATTGCAATCATTCAGTATCACTCCTTCCTCCCTCTGTCTTCCCTCTCTCTCATGGTTGGGGACTTGTGAGGAACTGAAGGTGTGATCCTACGCTGTACTACTTGATAAACTGTACGTAGCATGTCCCAAAACACTTCACATCCAATCCATTACTTTTTGAAGTGCAGTCACTGTTGTCATAAGAACATAAGAAATAGGAGCAGGAGTCGGCCATTCGGCCCCTCGAGCCTGCTCCGCCATTCAATAAGATCATGGCTGATCTGATCTTGGCCTCAACTCCCCTTTTCTGCCTGTTCCTCATAACCCTCGACTCCCCTGTAGTTCAAAAATCATTTCAGCCTTGAATATATTCAATGACTCCGCCTCCACAGCTCTCTGGGGTAGAGAATTCCAAAGATTCACGACCCTCTGAAAGAAGTAATTCCTCCTCATCTCCTTCTTAAATGGGCGACCCATTATTCTGAGACTATGCCCCCTAGTTCTAGATTCCCCCACGAGGGGAAACATCCTCTCCGCATCTACCCTGTCAAGCCCCCTCAGAATCTTGTGTTTCAATAAGATCACCTCTCATTCTTCTAAACTTCAATGAGTATAGGCTCAATCTGCTCAACCTTTCCTCATAAGACAACCGCTTCATCCCAGGAGTCAACCTAGTGAACCTTCTCTGAACTACCTCCAATGCAAGTATATCCCTCCTTAAATGAGGAGACCAAAACTGTACGCAGTACTCTAGGTGTGGTCTCACCAACGCCCTGTACAGTTGTAGCAAGACTTCCCTACTTTTATACTCCATCCCCCTTGCAATAAAGGCCAACATTCCATTTGCCTTCCTAATTCTTGCTGTACTTGCATGCTAACTTTTTGTGTTTCATGTACAAGAACACCCAGATCCCTCTCTTCCGCAGCATTCTGTCCTCTCTCTCTCCATTTAAATAATATTTTGTTTTTCTATTCTTCCTGCCAAAGTGGATAACCTCACATTTTCCCACATTATACTCCATCTGCCAAATTTTTGCCCACTCAACCTATCTATATCTCTTTGCAGACTCTTTGTGTCCTCCTCACAACTTGCTTTCCCACATATCTTGTATCGTCAGCAAATTTGGCTACAGTACACTCGGTCCCTTCATCCAAGTCATTTAATATAGATTGTAAATAGTTGGGGCCCCAGCACTGATCCCTGTGGCACCCCACTAAGTTACAGTTTGCCAACCTGAAAATGACCCATTTATCCAGACTCTCTGTTTTCTGTTACTTAGCCAATCCTCTATCCATACTAATATATTACCCCCAATGCAGTGAGCTCTTATCTTGTGCAGTAACCTTTTATGTGGCACCTTATCGAATGCCTTTTGGAAATCCAAATACACTACATCTACTGGTTCCCTTTATCCTCAAAGAACTCTAATAAATTTGTTAAACATGATTTCCCTTTCATACAATCAAGCAGAGTTAACATGGTTTTATTATGATTTTCTAAATGTCCTGCTACTACTTCCTTAATAATGGATTCCAACATTTTCCCAATGACAGATGTTAGGCTAACTGGCCTTTGGTTTCCTGCTTTCTGTCTCCCTCCTTTCTTGAATATGGGCGTTACATTTGCGGTTTTCCAATCCACTGGGACCTTTCTAGACTCAAGGGAATTTTGGAAGATTACAACCAATACATCCACTATCTCTGCAGCCACTTCTTTTAAGCCCTTAGGATGCAGGCCATCAGGTCCAGGGGACTTGTCAGCCTTTAGTCCCATTAGTTTGCCTAGTACTTTTTAGTCATAGAGTTATACAGCACAGAAAGAGGCCCTTCGGCCCATCGTGTCCGCGCCAGCCATCAAGCCCTATCTATTCTAATCCCATTTTCCAGCACTTGGTCCGTAGCCTTGTATGCTATGGCGTTTCAAGTGCTCATCTAAATGCTTCTTGAATGTTGTGAGGGTTCCTGCCTCTACCACCCTTTCAGGCAGTGAGTTCCAGATTCCAACCACCCTCTGGGTGAAAAAGGTTTTCCTCAAATCCCCTCTAAACCTCCTGCCCCTTACCTTGAAACTATGCCCCCTGGTCATTGACCCCTCTACTAAGGGGAAAAGTTCCTTTCTATCTACCCTATCTATGCCCCTCATAATTTTGTACACCTCAATCAGGTCCCCCCCTCAGCCTTCTCTGCTCTAAGGAAAACAACCCCAGCCTGTCCAGTCTCTCTTCATAGCTGAAGCGCTCCAGCCCAGGTAACATCCTGGTGAATCTCTTCTGCACCCTCTCCAATGCAATCGCATCTAGTTTTTTCTCTAGTGATAGTGATTGTTTTAAGTTCCTCCCTCCCATTTGCCCCTTGATTACCTACTATTATTGAGATATTTTTAGTGTCCTCTACTGTGAAGACAGATACAAAATATTCGTTCAAAGTCTCTGCCATTTCCTTGTTTCCCATTATTAATTCCCTCTTCCTTTTTATATACTTGTGGAAGCTCTTACTGTTTGTTTTTATATTTTTTGCTAGTTTACTCTCATAATCTATTTTCTCCCTCTTTATTTTTTTAGTCATCCTTTGCAAGTTTCTAAAAATTTCCCAGTCTTCTGGCCTACCACTATTCTTCGCAACATTGTATGCCTTTTCTTTCAATTTGATACCCTCCTTAAAAGAGACTCACGGATGGTATGTTGCCTCCCGGGTGCCAGGGTCCGTGACGTCTCGGACCGGGTTTTCAGAATCCTCAAAGGGGAAGGGGAACAATCACAAGTCGTGGTACACATCGGTACCAACGACATAGGTAGGAGAAGGGACGGGGATTTAAAACAGGAATTTAGGGAGCTAGGTTGGAAGCTGAGAGCCAGTACAAACCATGTTGTAATTTCTGGTTTGTTGCCGGTGCCACGTGCTAGCGAGTTGAGGAACAGGGAGAGAGTGCAGATAAACACGTGGCTGCAGGGATGGTGTAGGGGGGAGGGTTTCAGTTATGTGGATAATTGGAGCACATTCTGGGGAAGGTGGGACCTGTACAAACAGGACGGTTTGTACCTGAACCAGAGGGGCACCAATATCCTGGGAGGGAAATTTGCTACGGCTCTTCGGGGGGGGTTTAAACTAATTTGTCAGGGGGATGGGAAAAAGGGCTGTAGTCCACGAGCCAGTGGTGAGTGTAGGGAGGTACTGAGGAGGGTATCAAGGTCGCAGGAATGTACCGGCAGACAGGAAGATGGCTTGAAGTGTGTCTACTTCAATGCAAGGAGCATCCGGAATAAGGTAGGAGAACTTGGAGCGTGGATTGGTACTTGGGACTACGATGTGGTGGCCATTACGGAGACATGGTTAGAACAGGGACAGGAATGGTTGTTGGAAGTTCCGGGGTATAGATGTTTCAGTAAGAGTAGGGAAGTTGGTAAGAAAGGTGGAGGAGTAGCATTGTTAATCAAGGATAGTTTAACAGCGGCAGAAAGGCAGTTCGAGGGGGATCTGCCGTCTGAGGTAATATGGGCTGAAGTTAGAAATAGGAAAGGAGCGGTCACGTTGTTAGGAGTTTTCTACAGGCCCCCAAATAGTAATAAAGATGTGGAGGAAGAAATTGCAAAGCAGATTATGAATAGGTGTGGAGGTCACAGAGTAGTTGTCATGGGTGACTTCAACTTTCCAAATATTGATTGGAACCTTTATAGGTCAAACAGTTCGGATGGGATAGTTTTTGCACAGTGTGTGCAGGAGGGTTTCCTGACACAATATGTGGATAGGCCGACAAGAGGTGGGGCCACGTTGGATTTGGTACTGGGTAATGAACCGGGCCAAGTGTTTGATTTGTATGTGGGAGAGCACTTTGGAGATAGTGACCACAATTCGGTAACTTTCACTATTGCAATGGAGAGGGATAGGGCCATACGGCAGGGCAGGGTTTATAATTGGGGGAGGGGTAATTCTGATGCGATTAGGCAAGAATTAGGGAGTATAAGATGGGAACAGAAACTATCAGGGAAAGGCACAAACGAAAAGTGGAGCTTTTTCATGGAGCAATTACTGCGTGTCCTTGATAGGTATGTCCCTGTCAGGCAGGGAGGAAATGGCCGAGTGAGAGAACCATGGTTCACAAAAGAGGTTGAATGTCTAGTCAAGAGGAAAAAGGAAGCTTATGTAAGGATGAGAAAACAAGGTTCAGTTGGGTCGATTGAGGGGTACAAGGTAGCAAGGAATGAGCTAAAAAGAGAGCTTAGGAGAGCTAGGAGGGGGCATGAGAAGTCCTTGGCGGGTCGGATCAAGAAAAACCCCAAAGCTTTTTACTCTTATGTGAGAAATAAAAGAATGACCAGGGTGAGGGTAGGGCCGGTCAAGGACAGTAGTGGGAACTTGTGCATGGAGTCAGAAGAGATAGGAGAGGTGATGAATGAATACTTTTCGTCAGTGTTCACCGAGGAGAGGGGCCATGTTCTTGAGGATGAGAGTGTGATAAAGGTGGATAGGCTGGAGGTGGTAGATGTTCTGAGGGAAGATGTTTTAGCAATTTTGAAGAACCTGAGGGTCGATAAGTCCCCTGGGCCAGATGGGATATATCCTAGGATTCTTTGGGAGGCAAGGGAGGAGATTGCAGAGCCTCTGGCTTTGATCTTTGGGTCCTCACTGTCCACGGGAATGGTGCCAGAGGACTGGAGAGTGGCGAATGTTGTTCCTCTCTTCAAGAAAGGAAATAGGAATGACCCTGGTAATTATAGGCCGGTTAGTCTTACTTCGGTGGTTGGTAAGATAATGGAAAAGGTCCTGAGGGATAGGATTTATGACCATTTGGAAAGGGGCAACTTAATCAGGGATAGTCAACACGGATTCGTGAAGGGTAAGTCTTGCCTAACAAATTTGATTGAATTCTTTGAGGAGGTAACTAAGTGTGTAGATGAAGGTAGAGCAGTTGATGTCGTATACATGGATTTTAGTAAGGCGTTTGATAAGGTTCCCCATGGTCGTCTCATGAAGAAAGTAAGGAGTTGTGGGATAGAGGGAAATTTGGCCGATTGGATAAGTAACTGGCTATCTCATAGAAGGCAGAGGGTGGTGGTGGATGGAACATTTTCGGACTGGAGACCAGTTACCAGCGGTGTGCCACAGGGGTCGGTGCTGGGTCCTCTGCTGTTTGTGATTTTTATCAATGACTTGGAGGAGGGGACTGAAGGGTGGATCAGTAAATTTGCTGATGACACCAAGATTGGTGGAGTAGTGGATGAGGTGGAGGGCAGTTGTAGGCTGCAAAGAGACATTGATAGGATGCAGAGCTGGGCCGAAAAATGGCAGATGGAATTTAACCCTGATAAGTGCGAGGTGATTCATTTTGGTAGGGCAAATTTGAATAAGGATTACAGGGTCAACGGCAGGGTTCTGAGGAACGTGGAGGAGCAGAGGGATCTGGGGGTTCATATCCACAGATCTCTGAAGGTTGCCACTCAAGTGGATAGAGCAGTAAAGAAGGCCTATGGTGTGTTGGCGTTTATTAACAGAGGGTTTGAGTTTAAGAACCGTGAGGTTATGCTGCAACTGTACAGGACCTTGGTGAGACCACATTTGGAATATTGTGTGCAGTTCTGGTCACCTCACTATAGGAAGGACGTGGAAGCATTGGAAAGAGTGCAAAGGAGATTTACCAGGATGCTGCCTGGTTTGGGGGGGGAGGTCTTATGAGGAAAGATTGAGGGAGTTGGGGCTTTTCTCTTTAGAGCGGAGGAGGATGAGAGGCGACTTAATAGAGGTTTATAAGATGATGAGGGGGATAGATAGAGTGGATGTTCAGAGACTATTTCCTCGGGTAGAGGCAGCTGTTACAAGGGGGCATAACTATAAGGTGCATGGGGGGAGATATAGAAGGGATATCCGAGGTAGATTCTTTACTCAGAGAGTGGTTGGGGTGTGGAATGGACTGCCTGCTGTGATAGTGGAGTCGGACACTTTAGGAACTTTCAAGCGGTTATTGGATAAGCACATGGAGCACACCAGGGTGATAGGGAGTGTGATAGCTTGATCTTGGTCTCGGACAATGCTCGGCACAACATCGAGGGCCGAAGGGCCTGTACTGTGCTGTACTGTTCTATGTATTAACTTCCTTAGTTAGCCACGATGGTTCATCCTTCTCGTAGAGTCTTTCTTTCTCACTGGAATATATCTTTGTTGAGAGTTATGAAATATCTCCTTAAAAGTCTGCCACTGCTTATCTATTGTCTTACCTTTTAATCTATTTTCTCAGTCCACTTTTTCATGCCTTTGTAATTGCCTTTAATTAAGTTTAAGACGCTAGTTTCAGACCCAAGTTTCTCATCCTCAAACTGAATGTGAAATTCTATCGTGTTATGATCACTCTTCCCCAGAGGATCTTTTACTATGAGATCATTAATTAATCCTGTCTCATTACACATTACCAGATCTAAAATAGCCTGTTCCCTGGTTGGTTCCACAACATATTGTTCTAAGAAATTGCCCTGAATACACTCTATGAACTCATCCTCAAGGCTACCTTTGCCAATTTGATTTGTCCAATCTATATAAAGATTAAAATCGCTCATGATTATTGCAGTACCTTTCTTACAAGCCCCCATTATTTCTTGATTTATACTCTGTCCCACAGTGTAGCTACTTTTAGGGGCCTATAGACTACTCCCACCAGTGACTACTTTCCCTTATTATTTCATATCTCCACCAAAACTGATTCTACATCTTGATCTTCTGAGCAAGATCATTTCTCACTACTGTACTGATCTCATCCTTTATTAACAGAGCTACCCCACCTCCTTTTCCTTTCTGCCTATCCTTCCGAAATGTCTCATACCCCTGAATATTCAGTTCCCAGCCTTGGTCACCTTGCAGCCCCGTCTCTGTAATGGCTATCAGATCATACCCATTTATTTTTATTTGTGCCGTCAATTCATCTATCTTGTACGAATGCTGCGTGCATTCAGATGAAGAGCCTTTAATTTTGTCTTTTTGCCATTTTTCCCTACTCTGCCCTTATTTGCTGGTGCATTCTTATGCTTATACACTCTGTCCCTTCCTGTCACACTCTGGTTATCATTACCCCTATCGCTACCCTGCACTATTGCCTTGTCCTTTCTCTTTAACTTTCTAAGTTTCCCCTCACCTGAACCTTCCCCTCACCTGAACCTTCCCCCCCCCCTCCCCCCACTATTTAGTTTAAAGCCCTATCTACGGCCCTAGTTATTCGATTCGCCAGGACACTGGTCCCAGTACAGTTCAAGTGAAGCCCGTCCCAACAGCTCCCTCTTTCCCCAGTACTGGTGCCAGTGCCCCATGAATCAAAACCCATTTCTCCCACACCAATCCTTGAGCCACGCATTCAACGCACTGATCTTATTGACCCTGTGCCAATTTGCTCGTGGCTCAGGTAGTAATCCAGAAATTATTACCTTTGTGGTTCTGCTTTTTAATTTAGCCCCTAACTGCTCCTACTACCTCAGCAGAACCTCTTTCTTAGTCCTACCTATGTCGTTGGTACCTACGTGGACCACGACAACTGGATCCTTCCCCTCCAGTTTGTGAGTCAAACTGATACTTACCATACTGTACATCCTATCCACCTCCAGGGAAGTTAGACCATGTCATTTCTTGGGTAGCGAGTGAGTCTTAAACTAAGGGTATTACAACAGAGGGCCATTAAATAAAAAACAAAGTAGTGTTGCGGAAATTGCAATTCATTCTAACCCTTTTTTTTCAAGGTGCTGGTGGTGATGCTCACTATTTGTTTAATTTGCATTTTAGCAATCATAAGCACCACCACAGAGCCTAGGCTAATTCTCTGTACTAACGGTTTCCCTGCCAACCCTTATCTGGACAGTACACATCAGGTGACAGAACTCTCCGCCGGGTACTGTGCACCATCATCTTCATTTACTTTCCTTTACATGTGCAGTGCACAGTGAGTAAAACTGAACTCATCCTGCTGGGCTGTTTCCAGGGTAACTATTTCACACAGACCTCTGGGTAATGGCGGAGCACTTGCTGTATTTAAGAATGGGACACGTTTCACTGAGGGAACAGCATTTATCTCCGAAATGGTACAAGTCTGTACCGTGCTTGGGTTGTGTTCTCTGCTGTGTTCGTGGTAGCTGCTACATTGAGGGAATGTACGTAAAACATTGTTCTGTTACTGAAATAGGTACCCGTACTACATGCTGTCCTGTATTGGCACAGAGTGGAGAATACTGACGTGGATCCGATATACCATTTGGGTTCCTCTTTACCCACTCGGAATCATTGCAGAAGGTTGGTTGTGAGGTTTTTATATACTTTTACACTATTGCTGAACTATGACATGGGTTGAGCTGTCAGTTTGCATGTACAGTGTGCTTTATGGGAGGAATGTGAAGTTTTGATCAGTTTGTCTATCTTGCGGAATTTCTCCACATATTTAGCAGTTTGCGCGCCTACGAAGATTCCCTTGTATTGACTAAACTCTCTGGCTCCTCTCCTCCGCAGCGGTGTGTGTGGTTCAATCCATCCCATACTTTGAGGAAACGGGAAGATTTAGTATCCTGCTCCCCAACCCACTCAACATCTCATTCAGCTTCTCCTACTTCCTGCAAGCTTACCTTATTGTTATGTTCTTGGGTGAGTTCCAGTCTCTGCTCTCCACAGCACTCTGGTCTAATCGCTTTGATTTTTGGTCAATATAGCTGATGTAAAAGGTGAGCGTGTTAGTTAGGTACAGGGCCTAATCTTAAACAGGGTCTAGTCATGACTGATATTTAAGAGTGAGGGGAACGAGGTGTAGGCACTAGTCTCCACACACTCTCACAGCACAGGGCTCGAGGGAGGTGGCTTTTAGAATAACACGTTGAGACAAAATACCTGTGTGTTATAGGGAGTGATAAATAGCTGACATTAAGGCAGTAATGTTATTGAGAGGTTTAGTGGAGTCCCAATGAGATTCCACCTTGAAATCGCTCCCATGGGTTTTTTGTAATAGTGTAGGGTTTATTCTCTTTTGTTGTAAGCACGAGTGAGAGCCGACACAAACAACGTTTACTCTTTGACATCCACTCCTATGGTTATGTAATCACTGCAATTTTATCAAGTAGAAATCAACAACTTCTGAGAATTAATCGTCTTAAGACAAACTGTAGCGCCTCCTGTCGCTATCCAACACGGGATCGATGGGCTGAATGACCACCTTCCGTGCTGTAACCATTCTATGATTCTATCCTGGCTGAGATTCTCGACCCCAGCTGAGATTCCTGAGATTCTCGACCCCGGTTGAGATTCACTAACTTGGCACAGCCCATGGATCGAACCTGGAACTTTGTTGCTGTGAGTGGCCACTGAAAGCTGCATTGACCTTCGGGGTCATTTAAGTCAGTGTTAACGCACTTTTGCCTTAAAATTCGGTTCTTTAAATGCTGATGTATAAAATAGTGGACAAAAGAATTTCAATGATAGAGTTAACTCATTTATTTCAAACAGGTTAGTGTCTCGATTAAATTAGCAGAGGAAGGAATTTGATAGGATTGTGTGATGGTTTCAAGCACAGTATTGGAACAGCTCAGCTTCTAGCTCCTTGTTTTATCAGATATCTCTGCATTTTATGACGTGATTCTCTTTTTTTCCAGGTTTCTTAATTAATTTCCGGTACCTCTACAAACAAAGTAACAAGCGTCTCCGCCCAAAGAAACGCAAGATGCGCTAGAGGGGACATGTCTGTGAAAAGCCTCCTCAATTATTTTAATTAAATGTAAATTTGCTGCCTTTATAAACACACTGTAATTTTCAGGAAGTGAGAAAAGCCATGGCAAAGTGTCAATAAACCTTCAGTAACCAGTCACCCTTCTGCTACCGTAATGCCACCTTCGCAAGTGTAACCACTTCCGCCTCACTGCCAGTGTTGCTGCCAGCGTGAGGCGTATTGCAATAACCAAACACATTCCTTAGTAGCAACAGAAATATTCACTTCAGCCATTTATCTTTTTCCCTTATAAATGTACATGTTGTCTGAAGAAATCTACACTCTGTGGGAGGAAAATTGATTCATAACAAATTATCTTGCACCCTTAGTAAAAGTGTTTTTTTTTCCAATTACAACAGAGTAATTTTATTTTAAATTGCTTTTATATTGCGATATAACTTTGATTTATCCAAGGTGACTGAGCAATGAATGTGTCTCGGAATGATCAATGGGCAATATTAGACAGGTTAATGATGATGCTGTTTCACAGTCTTTCTGGAATTAGGAAAATTAATTT
The DNA here is from genome assembly GCA_030390025.1 of Squalus acanthias. Taxonomy (NCBI): domain Eukaryota; kingdom Metazoa; phylum Chordata; class Chondrichthyes; order Squaliformes; family Squalidae; genus Squalus; species Squalus acanthias. The sequence goes on along the minus strand of CM059446.1, from coordinate 60,911,668 downwards.
TAAATTGGGTGCTTTAATCTCCGTTCTTGTCGCCCCTCCCCAGCCGTTTATTATTCTGTGTGAGAGCAGGAGCCGTGTGTTCAGGTCTCTGCTGCTTCCTTGTAACCAGCCACAAGGTCAGCTGGGGGGTGATCCATGGAATGGGTCCCTCCCTCATTACATCCATTAGACCCCCCCCCCCCCCCCCCCCAAACAGAGAATTGCAATACAGACTCTGAGGCGAGTGCATTGGTACAAAGTTACGCTGCTACTGAGCCACCCAGCAGTCATGCTTATGAATATTAATGTCATGAAGATAATTAGAAGGATGGTTCATATCAAACTGCTGATTAAATATAATAAGAATGGGGTACCTTAACGTAAATTGTAAAGCACAGTGTGAGAGGCAGATGGCCATCGAAACCTGCAAGAGTGAAGCTGGGGAGGGCCGTGTCTCTCCATTAAACCTCCAAGGTTGGATCATTGCCTGACGTTCACTCAAAGATACCTGATCATTTATAATATATGCAAGCTGGTGAATTTTCATTTTTATATTTCTAAAAGCTGCACTAATTTTGTGCTTTTTAATGTAGACAATTTCAGTGCATTTGGAAGCAATGCCGAGTGGCTTAGAACAGAATATTGCATGTTTTGTGAAGGGTTTGAAAGTATAGTGGGGTGAGCAGGCTTTCCTGAGGGACAGGTAGAGATGGGGAGCTGCTGTTACCATTAGAAAGGACTCACTGTGATTTGAATAAACTGTGAACATTAGTGAAAATCAGCGGTTATAATTTACTTCGTCTCATATAATGGGGTTTAAATGCCCTGTGCGAGACTTGGCTGCTGCAGCTTCTCTCGTGTGTCCCACTTACAGTTACAATTATTCCACTTTTACACATTGCAAATCTTGTGCAATTTAAGGTGAATTGAAATGTGATGAAACTTGCACTGTCCCTTGGCATGGGAGATTACTCTCTGGTATTGAGGAGACTACGCCTATATTCCCTAGAGTTTAGAAGAATGAAAGGTGATCTTACTGAAACATAAAATTCTTAAATTACTTGACAGGATAGCTGCTGGGAGGATGTTTGCCCTGGCTGGGGAGTCTAGAACTAGGGGTCACAGTCTCAGAATAATGGTCATTTAGGACTGAGATGAGACATTTCTTCACTGAGGGTTGTGAATCTTTGGAATTCTCTACCCCAGAGGGCTGTAGATGCTGAGTTGTTGAGTATATTCAAAACAGATAGATAGATTTTTGGATACCAAGGGATATGGGGATAGGGTGGGAAAGTGGAGTTGAGGTAGAAGATCAGCTATGATCTTACTGAATGGCGGAGCAGGCTCGAAGGGCCAAATGGCCGACTCCTGCTATTTCTTATGTTCCTATGGTGTAGAGTGTATAGAGAATAATGACAAGAAATCTCAAACAGGGTTCCAGATAATGTCACAAACTAGTTCAATGACTTGCGATGAATAAATAAGTCAAACTCTACTCTTCTCACGTGGGATTCCGGAGTTTTAACCAGTGTCTCGAGGATCACAAACAGCAATTCCAACCCTTTCTCTAAGAGAATGGAAAATCAGTGGCCTTGTTCATCAATTTCAAGAGTTTTGTCACTTGGCCCCGGAGGTGAGATTTCTGTCTCCACACATCAATTATTTCTAGCGCTGATGAGATGAACTTTGACCCGTACTTACCATGTGCGGCTCTCTGGCGAAGGCAAAGCTTTTGGTGTCACTGCAGAACTTGGCTCGTGGCTGCATTGAGTTAATGTGTGATGACATTGTGATGCATCACTGGAATTACATTTTTGGTGGATTATTAGACAATAACACACTTGTATAAAATATACGTAGAATAATGGATACCAAGGAGATGATTTCAAGGTTCTGATGATCCAGGGGTTCAGATAATGGCAAGTGTTATCGAAACTCTGACATGAGATCAAAGCCTTGAAATCAGCCCCAAGTACCTATTTGGTTGTTGTATGATATATACTTAAATGTGTGCATTGATTCCATTATTGAATCACATGAACTGAACTGCCAGTGTATAACATGATTTGAACTGCACTGATAAATCAATTTTATACATTAAAAATAATTTCATTGCATATTAAGGAGTGCCACAAACCCTGATATGAATTAAGTGTTTCTGCAATGTCCTTAAACCCTGGATTGAATAACTCCTTTACATTCCCTCCAGGTAGTTATTCTTTATGTGGATAGCGTCTGCTTTTGGCTTTACTCACTGTTGCATGACGGTTGGAGGAAACTGCGTGAGGTAGGTGAACGGGTTAAAAAAAATAACAGATTTGAAGGTATATGTCATTGAGTGACAGGTCGTTTAATGTTACAGGTTAAATTTACACTCGGTAGATTACAGCACAGAAACAGGCCATTTGGCCCAACCGGTCCTTGTCGGTGTTTATGCTCCACACGAGCCTCCTCCCACCCTACTTCATCTAACCCCATCAACATATCCTTCTATTCATAGAAACATAGAAAAATAGGAGCAGGAGTAGGCCTTTCGAGCCTGCACCGCCATTCAATATGATCATGGCTGATTCTCTATCTCAATACCATATTCCCGTTCTCTCCCCATACCCCTTGATGCCTTTTCTGTCTGGAAATCTATCTATCTCCTTCTTAAATATATTCAGTGACTTGGCCTCCACAGCCTTCTGTGGTAGAGAATTCCACAGGTTCACCACCCTCTGAAGAAATTTCTCCTCATCTCAGTCCGAAATGTCCTACCCCGTAGCCTGAGACTGTGACCATTCCTTTTTCCCTCGTGTGTTTATCTAACTTCCCTTTAAATGCATCTATGCTATTCGCCTCAACTACTCCATGTGATAGCGAGTTCACATTCTAACTACTCTGAGTAAAGAAGTTTCTCCTGAATTCCCTTTTGGATTTATTAGTGATTATCTTATATTTATGGCCCCTAGTTCTGGTCTCCCCCGCAAGTGGGAACATCTTCTCTACGTCTACCCTATCGAACCCTTTCGTAATCTTCAAGACCTCTATCAGGTCACCCCTCAGTCTTTTTTCTAGAGAAAAGACCCCCAGCCTGTTGAATCTTTGCTGATAGGTATAACTTCTCAGTTCTGGTATTCTGGTAAATCTATTTTGCACCTTCTCCAGTGCCTCTATATCCTTTTTATAATATGGAGACCAGAACTGTTCACAGTACTCCAGGTGTGGTCTAACCAAGGTTCTATACAAGTTTAACATAACTCTCTGCTTTTCAATTCTATCCATCTAGAAATGAACCCCAGTGCTTTGCTTATTTTATGGCCCCATTAACCTGCATCGCTGCTTGTGATTTGGTAAAATGAACAGTAGACATACAATAACTTGCATTTCTGTAGCGCCTTTAGCGCAGGAAAATGTCCCAAGGTGCTTCACAGGAGCTACTCCATCGGACAGAAATTAACACCGAGCCAAAGGAGCTATCGGGATGAGTGACTAAAAGCTTGGTCAAAGAAGTAGGTTTTAAGAAGCATCTTCAATGAGAGATGGAGAGGTTTAGGGAGGGAATTCCAGAGCTTTGGGCCTAGACGACTGTAGGCATAGCCACCATTGGTGCGGCAAAGGGAGTGGGGGATGCATAAGAGGCCAGAATTGGAGGAATGTGAGTTCTTGGAGGGTTGTATGGCTGGAAGAGGTTACAGAGATAGGGAGGTGCAAGGCCATGGAGGGATTTGAACACAGGAATGAGAATTTTAAATTGGAGGCGTTGTGGACTGGGAGCCAATGTAGATCAGCGAGCACAGGGGTGATGGGTGAACGGGACTTGATGCAGATTAGGACACAGGCAGCAGAGTTTTGTATGAGCTCAAGTCTATGTCTGTATTCTGCATGAAGAGAGATAATGTAAATGTTATAAAAATTACGTGCTTTGAATAACATGTAGATTGTAGGTGCAATTTTTAATTGGAGGATGAGGTGCAATACTTATTTCACTAAAACTTGATCTCAGTAAAAGGTACACATGGTATAGAATCTGACACCACACATCATATGGGCAACATGAATTCCATCTCCAATATAGCTCCTACTGCTGTTAAACATAAACCATACAGAATGGTCCTCCTAGTTTTTTCCCCCCCAGACATTTACTATAACCTTTTCTGAAGTCATGTCCCTCGTGTTACACTATAGAATTCAATGTAGGCCTCTCTATGTGTCAAAAAGCCTTGGTACTGATGCTCTGCAATGACCTGAAGAGTAGTAAATGATACATTACTCTTCGTATCCCCTCCATTTCCACGTTAACTGATGGACAGACCAGGCGATATCAAGAACTTGCAAAGCAGAGAAGATCAATAGGGGAGAGCTGTTTCCTAACCTGCCGCAGAACACTACTTGGTACACCAATACACTGCATCTGAGGAGGGTTTTGTGTTATTTTAAGTTTTGCAAGGCTGCACTTTTATAAAATATTCCACTTGAAAACTTGTTTTAAAGGAGAAATCATAATATAGCTTGCGTAGGAGGAACAGGTGACTTTGGACCTATGGTTCCCAAAGCTCTCCACCACTGGGGTTTTCCTCGCCTCATGTCTGGGTCTGTAGACTAATGATAGAGATTGATCACTGTGATTTAGTCAACAACCCCATAATCGTTGGATCATAGGACTACCAGGATGGTCGAAGGTGAACTAGATGGACCTTGGACTTTTTTTGTCCAGCAGTTCCTATATGCTGTTAGGTCATGGTGATACAATTGTGGAATCACAATGAATTTCACATCAGATAAAGAAAGGGGTATGAAAGGAGCCATCTTGTACATGAGAGAGGTTATGGTGGAGATGCTTTTTACAGAGGAAATTGAAAGTGCAACTGGGAGTATCTGAGGAGAGGTGGACGAGCTACAAGTACAGGTAAAAATTCATGGGACAAAAGTAAAATATCATCTGGTCTGGTATCCTTCCAGAATATGAGGGAGCTTGGGGAGAAGATAGCAAAACCGTAACTTCCTAAAGCTCTCTGGAAATGGGAATGATGCCAAAGGACTGGTGGATGGTAAATGTTACACCCACATTCGAGGAAGGGGAAAGGGGCACAGCACAAAGGTACAGGCCAGATAGTCTTAACCTTGGTTGTGGGGAAACTAAAGACCACAAACTTAGTGAAATTAGCAAACATTTAGAAAGGCATAGGCTCATTGAGTATAGTCAGCAGAGATTTGTAAAGGACAAGTGGTACTTAACTAATTGTATTTTTTTGAGGAAATCTCAAGAGGGATATGAGTAGTGGTGTGTCCTGAGATCTCTCTTGTTCCTCATTTATATACATGATTTGGATGTGCACACAAGAGGAGTGAAGTTTGCTGATGATACCAAATAAAGGAACACAGCAAATGCAGAAAGATTGCAGGAGTACATACACTAGAAGAGTGGGCCAATTGGTGGCAGGTGCAGTTCAATACAACTGTGAAGTGGCACATTTTGGGAAATTAAACAGGGAAAGGAAGTATATGCCAAATGGTAAGATTCTTAAGAGTGCAGGAACAGACATGGAGGGGAGGGGGGAATTGTGGATAAATAGACCTTTTTAAAGAAGGAAGGTGATGTAGAAAAGGCCATTGAAAAGACAATGGAGTTCTGGGTTTTAGAGGAAGGGGTATTGAATATGAAAACAAGGAAGTGATGTTGGATTTGTGAAGGACCATGGTTAGCTGGATGTGTTATGTGCCACTGTTCACTCTATTCCCGGCAAGACATTCAGGCCATGAAAATGATAACGAGCAAAGTTTCAATAGAACGATACTAGAAATGAGGTTGGTTTGTTTTTCCTGCGTTCTTGGGTTGTTGGCAACACTGACAAGGCCACCTCAATTGCCCATCGCTATTTCCCATGAGATGGTGGTGGTCCTTCTTAAACTGTTGTACTCTTTGTGTTAATGGTGCTCCCACAATGGGATACTAACTCAATGACACTGAAAGAACAGTAATAAATATCCAAGTCAGGTTGATGTTGGAGTTGAAGGCTGGAAACATTGGGGTTCTTTTGCTCAAATAGAGGAGGTTAGGGGGAATTGATGAGGTTTTCAAGATTATGAAGAGTTGTGGGAGTAAATGATGAAAGTTTATTTCCACTGGTTAGTGAGGCAAATATCCAGGATTATCACTTAGAATGGGAGAGGGAAAGTTGGAAGAATTTCCCCCCCCACATAGGGCTATTGGAACACTGAATGCTTTACTCCAAGTGGCAATTAAAGCATAGATAGTGTCATTTTAAAGGGTATTGCATCAGTATTTGAAACGGAACGATATAAAAAGATACAGGAAAATGAGATTAGAGTTCACAGCTCCAGTTGAAGAAAACTGCACAATTTTTAAGTATTTCTTGATGCAGAGAGTGATAACAATCAGAGTGACAGTTTGGTTAGTGTGCAAGAGCTTGTTTTCATAAACTTGAGCAGAGTTGTAACTACAGGATATTGGTTTGAGCAAATCTGCCATTGCCCTGTAACTAGCAGTGAAGTCAAACCCATCAGTGATCAAGCAGTCTTAACAGTAGTTCAAATAAAATAACTTCACTTACTGAAGCCTGGTGCTGTGAGGTATCAGGATTGCCAGCAGCAGCAATAGAAGCCCTGAAAATTAAATAAACCAACCACTGCTGTGGAATATCGATGGGCTGGGTTTGAAGTATGTACCTAATATATCTTGTGTGCTTCTGATGCAGCTGATAAACTGCTTGATCTTTGCTATTGCAGTTTAAGGTATGATCCAAAGAGTTAGATTCCTGCTTTACAATTTGCATTAGCACAGATGTGGATCATACATGGTTCGTCCCGAGTCTCCTCCACAGGAATACTCACTGAACTAAATCAAATTCAGAATTTTAACAGTGCAAGTTTAATCTTTTTAATCAAATTTAATTCTTGTAAATGCTATTTTAATAACTTGAGGCTTTTGTTCTTTCACTATCTCACTCACTTTCATCACACATTTTGAAAGCATCTCCTCACTTGTGCCAGTGAATGTTGTAATATTTATAACAGTCCACACATAACTAAAAATAGTCGAGTTAGATTGTGATGCAGCTGTGGACAAAAGTCAAGACCCAAACCGAATGCTGGGTGAATCACATTAGGGTTTGAGGCATCGCTCTTGTACAACTTTCACATGTTTCTATTCTAAGTTAAGAGTTGTTGAGCCGAGTAGCTGCACTGAAACAACAGCGGCTGTGGTAAGCTGCGCTAGTCCCATCCACGAAACCGAATGTGAAAGGTCACAGCGTTACACCTCTACCCAAATACTGGCCCCCCTGCAAACAAGTACAACACCCAGGCACATGAGGCAAAGTGAGTGAATAGTTTCATTTCGGCTGATGTACTGTACATGTAGAGGAATTCATAGAGAAAAATACAAGAAATGTACAGTACCAGATATCCTTTTACCTAGGCTGTGCACTGAAAAGGCAAAGAAATTAGGGAGATTTGAATCTTTAAAAGTAACCAAAAAGTCAAGACTTATTAAAAAAATATAGATATTGTAAAAAGATTTTCTTGTGCACTAAGATCCCAGGTAGATTTTGTAACAGAATTTTTCACAGCCTAATGTCCCTTGCTGTATCCTTGTGCACAGCACTTCCAGCAAAACATTTTTAAAAAATAAGGTCCTCAAAAGTGAACCAAATACAGACTCTGTTCCAATCAAATTCTGTCAGCGCTGCTGCTGGAGAAGTCTGTCTGCAGAGGGGTGATGTTGTGCTCGTAAGCTGCATACTCCGAGTTCCCAGTGCTGGCCAACTTGAGCTGCTGGGCGGCGTGGGAGAGCTGAAATGCAGCGTCGGGGTGGGCAGTGTCTGGAAGCAGTGTGCACTCACGGTCCAGCATATCCGCCACACCTTTCAGCAGGTCCAGAAATCCAAATGCAAGGGCTGCCTTTCTCAACCGATTCAGTTCCTGTAAAAGGAAACACACAGGTTGAAGGACGGTTTACTTTTAAAATGTGAAATACACACTCATCAATGCCAAGGGAGAGACGGTGTCAGAATCCAACAATCACAGGCAGGGGGCACCACAGGACAAGGAATCAGCCTCAATGTGACCAAACCCCCTTCTGTACCAATGAGTCAATTCCACTCCTCACATTACAGCTTCACAAGAGACTGACAATCGTGCCGTTTATGGGCATTTTTGATGCTGTGCCCTTCATCTAATAGGAGTTTGATTAAACTGTCCTAATCTCATTTCACAAAGATCCTTTCAGCCATTAGAGAGGAGATGTTAATTCCAATTGAGTTTGGCCTGGATTAGGATTCTGGTCCCAGAGGTGGAAAGGCACGGAGCTAAACTGGCCACTTCACCCAGTCCCCTACCAGTTTTATTTTTCTGTACGTCTGGTTATCACCAGAAACTCCCGACTGCATCAGACGTACTGAAAGGTGGGGGCTGGAGGTTATGGGTGGGGGACTCGCTCAGTTACGGTGAGGTGAGTCTGTGAGGGGATCTGAAAATGAGGACAAAAGCTCTGAAATCGATTCCCTGCTACACATATTTACAACAAAACCTGAGCTCAACTCCTTGGACAGAAAATAATCTGGATGTTTTTAGGATGAAAAAAACATGAGAATTTCGAGATGGTGCAGGATGAAATAGAAAGATAATCCTGGCAATACTTGGCGAGGCTGCACGTGAAAGTAGAAGATGGGTCAATGTTTCGGGTGCAGATTCTTTGTCAGAAGCTGATGGATCTCTTGTGTATTTCCAGTGGCTTCTATTTCCAACACGTAGCAAGAGCTAGGAGGTATGAATTCTTTAACAGAAAGTACAATGCTTGCTGCTCATGGAGAGCAGAGGAAAAAGTGTCTATAACTGCTGAAAGTTGTTGGCATTTTAATCATTTTAAGAGGAGTAAAATTTGACCCAAGTGTGGAACTGCTTATTCCACCCTTTACTGAAGTATAAAGTCAGGGACACCTCGCAGGATGCAGACTGCCTTTAGATCACGTTTGCCACTCACAGGCAGCCTCTCCATTAATGCCACACTTTATCGAGCACCACACCCCAAATGGCAAATCCCCAAATCTGCAGGGAGAAAATTAACTGTCAAATTTTGCCCATCTGGTAGCAGAAGTTTAACAAACATTGTACAATGAACATACTCCCTGCCTCTGTCCTAGCCTTTGGCTTTTAGATTGTTACTAACCTTTAGTTTAGATTTGATTGTCTGAACATAGCTGATGCAAAGTCACTGCGGATCAACCCATTATTTACCTTGTAGAATGTCTGTGTCTTTTCTGGAAGTTTCCGAGCATTTCTTAAAATCTTCTGAACGTCGGTCTAAAGGCAAAAGAGAAGATATTAGAGGCGCTTGAAAGATCCTCTAAAGGCTGCATTCCCCTCCGAATACATTAAGAATTGGTTCCGTTTCTGGAGTATCCAGTATACAGCAGCTGAATGCTGACAATTCACTGCGTGATCCTGTAAGGATTATATAGGACAGATACACTATATAATAAACATCGGCCACTCCTCCATACATGCTGCAAACTACAGAACCACAAGGTCAGTACAGCCCACGACTGAGAGCCGCATAGGGCAAGACAGCAATGCCAATTAGTTTAGTGTCTGACAGATACTAGCTGTATAACTAGCATATGTTCTGATACATGTACTGAGCAGAATACTTCAGACACGTGGAGCAGGAACTAAAACAGACCGTATGCATGATTTATAAAATGATCCATTGTGCTATTAAACATTAAAGATCGGGATAAGTGGTGTCAAAGTGAAGGGACAACTTTTGCCACCGACTAGATTGGGTGAAATTCTTAAAGCAAACTCATGTACATTCTCTGAAGTGTCCAATTATCAGTCAGTGCGGTGACACAAGGAGCTCGAGTACAGACAGGCTAATATCACAGCGACCCAGTACCACCCGTACCTGCAGTCCACTGGGCTTAATCCACACTGTCACGTTCTGTGCGTAACTGCGCTTTGTCCTCGGCTGTAGGGGGAAGGGACTTTTGCTGTCATCTTCACCATAGGGATTTTCCTCAGCGTCTGAAATGAATCAAAATAGGATTTTACGTTAAGTAGCAAATATGGAGAAGGTAGTTCGGGACCCGGGGAGAAGCGAACCAGTTTCACAGAAAATCCAATTTCACACTCACCTAAAATGGGTCCCAACTGCGACATCTTTCCAAGCCAAGGAAGAGGCTCCGGACCGGGCTCGAACAAGGACATCATCAGATTGGATTTCTTTTTGCTGTCAGCCTGAGAGTACAGCATCCCGTACCAGTCTGGTCTGATCAAAGCAAGAGTACAACAAACATCAGCGTCAGACCAGCAGATTAATGAACTGCATTTCCCAGGTTCTACAACTGAATGTGCGAGGAGGAGGGATTGAGGTGAAGGGGGGGAGGAGAGGAGAGGAGGGGGAGAGGGGTTGAGGCAAAGGGGGGGAGGAGAGGAGGGGGAGAGGGGTTGAGGCAAAGGGGGGGAGGAGAGGGAGAGGGGTTGAAGTGAAGGGGGGGGGGAAAGAGTGTAAAGCCTCCCATTGACACTCAATTGGTCACCATATTTGTTGCCCAGAAACTCAAGAATTATTATAAGCAGTGACCTCTTTAGAGAGTTGACGTACTGACCTCAGCAGTCAGATAAATAATTATAAGTGAGGAAGGATGTTCTGGACAGTGCAGTCACTTCAAGAATCAATCCTTTTTGTACGAAATGAACAAGCTCCATGTGAAAAGTAGACTGGAGTAGTCGGTGTGCACGGTGGAGCAGAGCTGAAGGGACTCACCTCAGGGCTCCACACAAAGGCAATGCAAGTTCAAGCGTGGAATTCAGCCTTCCCAGAGAGTCAGATTTCCTGCTCTCTCTTCCTCATTTTGTAGCGAGGTGACCCACAGCCCAGTATTTATTGAGCAGGGCCATGGTTTATAGGTCCTGCATTAGTATCCCAAGCACTCGGCTGTTACTGGGGGTCTTTTTGCGCACTCGGACCTTGCAGGCTGCTCAGGTGCGTGGTCCGGTGTCCCTGGGGCTGCTGCTGAACGAAGGAGCGACTGGCTGAAGCAAGCTGCAAGGAGGCCGAGCTCCCCGTGTATCGAGCAAGAACTGAAAGCAGCGCCGTGCAGAGGAGGAAAGGGGAATGGCAGAGACTAACAAAGCATCTTTCTCTACACGCTGCTTCTGGAAGACCATGTCCATCCAGGGAACCCCAGGGAAGGGGAGAAATTATCATTATGACATCCTTCTGTGGCATTGGAGGGGGGCAGCACCTGATCATTAGGCCTGTTCTGTGCCACGAGTGGATCACTAGAGCACTGCTGAGATCAAGGTATCAGAGAGCTTTGCCGCACCAAGGCAGCAGCTGAGCTCAAGGGCTCAGACCAGGAACCTCAAACCTAAACACGGACTCAGAATGTAGGAAGAGCAAGAGCCAGGGAAGTAAATTAGGTTTGTTAGCAAGAACAATTCGTTACAAATGTCTTTAGGGCTTTGGCCAGTGTGGACCTTCTCTGTGTGAATTAGAGACAGAAGAGAGTGTGCGTTATGCAAAAGACACTCGGCTAATTTCAGAGCGTGTTAGCGTACAGCTCCTCACCCGAGCAGCACTATAGCCACCATCCCCTCTACTTTGAGACTGCCGTGCAGCAAAACACAAAACGACGGCATCTTTCCAGCAATCTGAGAAGCAGAGTTCTCATCTTCAGTTTCTTCAGGTAATCCACTCCCCAGGTCATCACCTTCTAGCAAAACAAGGAAATCAAACACTTAATGTCAGCACATTCACCTCTTTGCTCCCCAACAGGAGCACCACACTAACACAGAGTGACCCCACTATAACAGCACCATGTTCACCCCCTCCACAGGGACACCCCAACCTTGCAGGGCACCAACTTCTAAACACGCCTCTCTGCTGCAGTGCTGTTACATTCCCACCTTTACAAACCAGCAGAAGGCAAATTCTGGGTTCATGTTGGGACATTCCACTTCACTCAGAGTGATCAATGGGAGGTGGAGTCTGTGCAGGATGGTGGAGAACCCTGGAGTCATTCTGGAAAGAGTTGACTGGTGTGATGAGGGGACTGGGGATCTGGATGGATGAACCAATGGGCTCCCTCAACAGTATCCACCTTGTGATTAGTGCGGTATTTTCTCGCCAGTGTCTCCCTCGTGTGGGTGGATACACTTCTACCCAAAGCCTCCAATTGGCACATGAAAAGGCTGCACTTTACACAAGGGCAGAAATATCTGCAGCTCATTGCATCTCTGGGTGCTTTTGAAATCACCCATTAACTGCAGTCAGTGACCAAGTACCAGGGCAATAAAACATCAGAAACACCCATGGAATAAATGGACTGAGACGGCGGATCAATATCAGGAGGTTCACACAAGTCGTGATCGACACATAGAAGAGAAAGAACTTGCACTTCTATCGCGCCTTTCATGTCAGGACGTCCCAAAGCTTTTCACAGCCAATTATGTTTTTTTTTAAGTGTAGTCACTGTTGTAATATAGGAAACTCGGCAGACAATTTGCACACAGCAAGATCCCACAAACAACAATGTGATAATGACCAAATACAGGAAACTTTCGTTTATCCGGCATCGACGGGACCGGCGTGGTGCCGGTTTATCGAAAGTACCGGATAACAGAGAGTTATATCTACCGAGGCTATTTTTAACAAAGAGACTCCAAGCAGCACAGGAGAATCTACTCCTGCTACTGCAATGTTTCGGACTTGCGCCAGGAGGCCGAGTAGTGGCACTTTTGAAAAGTACCCCTACTGACTAAATCGGCGTTCTCGGACTCGGACTCGGGATCGGCAACATTGCCGGTTATTTGAGAGGATTTTTTCGGAGCACTCGGCGTTCGCGGAGACTCGACTGCGACTCGGCAACATTGCCGGTTATTTGAGAGGAGTTTTCGGAGGATGATTTTTGCCGGTTAAGCGAGAATTCCGGATATTTGGGTGCCGGATAAACGAAAGTTTCCTGTAATCAGTTTTTTTTAGTGATATTGGTTGAGGGATAAATATTGACCAGGACACCAGGGAGAACTCCCCGGCTCTTCTTTGAAAAGTCCTTTGGGATCTTTTACGTCCACCTGAAAGGGAAGACTGTGCAGTACTGAGACTGTGCTGCACTGTCGGAGGTTCTCTCTTTCAGATGAGGCGTTAAACAGACAGTGCAGCACTCCCTTAGTACTGCACAGAAACTGTCAGCCTAGATTTTGTGCTCAGGTCTCTGGAGTGGGACTTGAATCCACAACTGTCTGACTCGGTGGCGAGAGTGCTACCCACCGAGTCATGGAAACAGAAACCCCATATCAGAGTGATAACCCTACTGCCCCCAATCACAGCATCCCAAGCTCAGTGACCGGCTGGTACCGTGTGACTGGCACTCTCCAGACACCAAACAATACACAAAGAGCGAGGCGAGGACCCACCTTTATTCAGGGCTATGGGTAGAACCAAGTGCCGAGAGAGGACAGGTGGGCTGGCAATATCAGCAATCTTTATAAACCCCACTATATCCAGCTCTGTGAAAAACAAAAAGATTAAGTTAAAAAAATGCCACCCCCCCCCCCCCTTCCCAAACCTGGAATATAAGCTGTTGCACAGAAGTCCCTGACCCAGAGCTCAGGCACTTTTTGTTGACAGGAGCATGTCTGGACTGGTCAGAAAATACACAGCTCTCCACATACCATGGGATATACACGGACCAATGACCGCCTGTCCCCAGCTATCACCACACCGAGCCAGGCTCCCCTGCTGCGAGTGTGGGACTAACCCGACTGTACAGATTGATTTTCAGTTTACAACAAGCAGCAAATAATGGGAGAAAGTTTCTCGACTCTGCAGCTCGATGAATCCACCAAACTCTGCACATCAGCTGGAGGTTCTCCAGCTCAAGACTAGACAGTTAACAACACACAGTGACCAAATGCTCAGCCTGCCCGTTATAAATCCAATCGGGAATTCAGGAGAAACTTCTTTACCCAGAGAGTGGGGAGAATGTGGAACTCGCTCCCACAGGGAGTGGTTGAGGCGAATAGCAGAGATACATTTAAGGGGAAGCTGGATAAACACATGAGGGAGAAAGGAACAGAAGGATATGCTGATAGGGTGAGATGAAGTATGGTGGGAGGAGGATCGTGTGGAGCATCAACCAGTTGGGCTGAATGGCTTGTTCCTGTGCTGTAGAACCCTATGTAATTCTGTTAGGTGATGTAACCTCATGCATTCCCCTCCCCAACTGCCAGTAATCCGCAGAGACAAAAATAACCAGCGGCCATTTTCAGGAAGAACTCTGGGAAATTCCTTCCCAAAACAAACGCCCGCAGGGAGAGTGGCGACACCAGACAGACTTAAACCCTCCTCGTGTTCCAAATTCCCCAAGAATACCTTAGAATCATAGAATGATACAGCACAGAAGGAGGCCATTCGGCTCTTTGCTAGAGCTCTCCAATTAATCCCACTCCCCTGCTCTTTCCCCAGAGCCCTGCAAATTTATTCTCTTCTAGTAGCTATCTAATTCCCTTTTGAAAGTTGGCATCAAGTACATAGAAACATAGAAAATAGGTACAGGAGTAGACCATTCGGTCCTTCGAGCCTGCACCGCCATTCAATGCGTTCATGGCTGAACATGCTACCTCAGTACCCCATTCCTGCTTTCTCGCCATACCCCTTGATCCCCCTCGTTGTGAGTGTTATATCTAACTCCCTTTTGAATATATTTAGCGAACTGGCCTCAACAACCTTCTGTGGAAGAGAATTCCATAGATTCACCACTCTCTGGGTGAAGAAGTTCCTCCTCAGCTCAGTCTTAAATGGCTTCCCCTTAATCCTTAGACTGTGACCCCTGGTTCTAGTTTTCCCTCACATTGGGAACATTCTGCCCGCATCTAATTTGTCTAAACCAGTCAGGATTTTAAATGTCTCTATAAGATCCCCCCTCATTCTTCTGAACTTCAGAGGATACAAGTTCAGTTGACCCAATCTTTCTTGATATGTCAGTCCGGCCATCCCAGGAATCAATCTAGTGAACCTTCGCTGCACTCCCTCAATAGCAAGAATGTCCTTCCTTAAGTTAGGAGACCAAAACTGCGCACAATACTCCAGGTGTGGCCTCACCAAGGCCCTGTACAACTGCAGCATCACCTCCCTACTCCTGTACTCAAATCCCCTTACTATGAAGGCCATCATTCCGTTTGCTTTCTTGACTGCCTGCTGCACTTGCATTCCCACCTTCAGTGACTGATGTACCATGACGCCCAGGTCTCGTTGCACCTCCCCTTTCCCTAATCTGCCACCATTCAGGTAATAGTCCGCCTCTCTATTTTTACCACCAAAGTGGATAACCTCACATTTATCCACATTGTACTTCATTTGCCATACATTTGCCCATTCACCCAACCTGTCCAAGTCACTCTGTAGCCTCCTAGCATCCTCCTCATTGTTCACACTGCCTCCCAATTTAGTGTCATCCGCAAATTTGGAGATATTACATTTAATCCCTTCGTCCAAATCATTAATATATAATGTAAACAGCTGGGGTCCCAGCACCGAACCCTGCGGTACCCCGCTGGTCACTGCCTGCCATTCTGAAAAGTACCCATTTACTCCTACTCTTTGTTTCCTGTGTGCCAACCAGTTCTCAATCCACGTCAACACATTACCCCCAATCCCATGTGCTTTAACTTTGCTCACCAATCTCTTGTGTGGGACCTTGTCGAAGGCCTTCTGAAAGTCCAAATACACCACATCTACTGGTTCCCCCCTGTCCACCCTATTGGAAACATCCTCAAAAAATTCCAGAAGATTTGTCAAGCATGATTTCCCTTTCACAAATCCATGCTGACTTGGACCTATCATGTCGCCACTTTCCAAATGGTCTGTTATGACATCTTTAATAATTGCTTCCATCATTTTACCCACCACCGATGTCAGGCTGACCGGTCTATAATTCCCTGCTTTCTCCCTCCCTCCTTTTTTAAAAAGAGGGGTTACATTGACCACCCTCCACTCCATCGGAACTGATCCAGAGTCTAAGGAATGTTGGAAAATGATCGTCAATGCATCCACTATTTCCAAGGCCACCTCCTTAAGTACTCTGGGATGCAGACCATCAGGCCCCGGGGATTTTTCAGCCTTCAGTCCCATCAATTTCCCCAATACCTTTTCCCGACTAATAAGGATTTCCCTCAGCTCCTCCCTCTTACCAGATCCTCTGACCCCTTTTATTTCCGGCAGGTTGTGTGTGTCCTCCACAGTAAACACCGAACCAAAGTACTTGTTCAATTGATCTGCCATTTCCTTGTTCCCCATTACGACTTCCCCTGTTTCCGACTGCAGGGGACCTACGTTTGTTTTTACTAACCTCTTTCTTTTTACATATTTATAGAAGCTTTTGCAGTCCATTTTAATGATCTCTGCAAGCTTCCTTTCATATTTTATTTTCCCTGCCCTAATCAAACCCTTCGTCCTCCTCTGCTGAGTTTTGAAGTTCTCCCAGTCCCCGGGTTTGCTGCTACTTCTGGCCAATTTGTATGCAACTTCCTTGGTTTTAATACTATCCCTGATTTCCCTTGTTAGCCATGGTTGAGCCACCTTCCCTTTTTTATTTTTACGCCAGACCGGGATGTACAATTGTTGTAGTTCATCCATGCGATCTCTAAATGTCTGCCATTGCCCTTCCACTGATAGCCCCTTAAATATCGCTTGCCAATTTAACCTCGCCAATTCACGCCTCATACCCTCAAAGTTGCCCTTATTTAAGTTCTGGACCATGGTCTCTGACTTAACTGTTTCCTTCTCCATCCTAATGTAGAACTCCACCATACTATGGTCACTCTTCCCCAGGGGGCCTCGTACCACAAGATTGCTGATTAGTCCTTCCTCATTACACAACACCCAGTCCAGGATGGCCTCCCCTCGAGTTGGTTCCTCAACATATTGGTTTAGGAAACCATCCCTTAAACACTCCAGAAAATCCTCCTCCACCGTATTGCTTCCAGTTTGAGTAGCCCAATCTATATGCATATTAAAGTCACCCATGATAACTGCCGTGCCTTTTTTGCACGCACCTCTGATTTCCTGTTTCATACCCTCCCCCACCTCACTACTGCTATTTGGAGGTCTGTACACAACTCCCACTAACGTTTTCTGCCCTTTGGTGTTCTGCAGCTCAACCCATATTGATTCCACATCCTCCAAGCTGATGTCCTTCCTAGCTATTGCATTAATCTCCTCTTTAACCAGCAATGCTACCCCAGTCCAGAATAGGTCAGGACAGCAGGTTTCCTTCCCTAAAGGACACTTAATTACATTTCCAGATTTTAAAAAAAACGGAATTAAAATTCTCAAACTGCCCTGGTGGGATTTTAGCTCACGTGCTCTGGATTACTCGCCCAGTAACGTAACCACTTCACTACTCTACCCTTCTGGATGAGATACAACTGAGTGGTGCGACCCAGTCCCAGTGAGCACAAATCCTCAGCACTAAACGGCTCCTAGTTCCACACTCACCGGCACCAAACTAACCGTGTCACTCCGACACTCCACACTGATAGCTTGTCCCACATCACACACGTTCTTCCAGAGCACTGTTTCTGGGGCAGGGCAAAGGGAGCTGTGCTCTGCTTATACGGTGCCTGAGCTTCTGAATCCTGATGCTAACACCAGTACAAAAAGTAGCAAAGTGCTTGATTCTCTCCCACTAACATTCTTTACCCAAAAATCCACACAAAGAATCAAAAGCTAAAGCGAGGAAAGGGACTGCCCTTCAACAGGTAGATCTACCTGAGCAGACTCACCTGTGTTGATAGTTTTTGGGACAGGCTCCAGTTCCTCATCAATGATGACAGGTTCTGGTCTTGGAAACATCTGCATGTCAGACACCAGGTGCCCACATTTCAGCACAGCGTGGAAAGGGGAGTATGCCTGGTCAATCAGTTTGCTACAACACGAGAGAAAGACACAGCATCATGATCCAAGGTGCACACTGGATACCTTCTACCACCCACCCCACCAGATATTTAATGCTTTCTACTGCCCACCCTCCGCTGGATATTTAATGCTTTCTACTATCCCCACCCTTCTTTATAATTAATAAATTCTGCTGTCCCTTTCTCCTTACAAGGGTTTCCCTGGATCAGAAACCTCTCCCTGGGCTCCTAGTGCAGCCAGTCAGCATGGGATAAGTCTTTGCAAATGCTAATCTGTAGCTGGCTAACACAGAGGGTGTGACAATGATCTGACTGGCTCCCTCTTGATTTGTCCTATCTCTCTGTATGGAGCGTGAGTGTCTAGATTCCTCCCTCTGTCTACTAGACAGAATGGCTGACAGCAGGAACTGCCGGTGTAGGGAACCACAGACAAACTCATATCGCTAGGTCTCTGTGCAACTGTATCCGACCAACAAAAACTACAACCCCCATCCCATGCTCTCATACAGTGTACACCATCAGGAACATTTTAATAAACACTTTTCGTGTTTGAAAATCCGATTTCTGAGGTGTACAAATTTTGGAAAGACTCTGGTTTTAATTCTGTTTATCCATGGGTCTCCAATTCATTATACAGAATGAGTCTGCAAGACTTGAAAATGATTCATTTCTAGATTAGAGAAAGAGTAATTTCCTGCTGCACTGCCAAGAAATCCAAGGGGCGGGGGCGAGGGGCAGGGAGCATGCCGAGCTCTACCACCCTGCAGTGTATTCTGAGCATGATGCATGCTGTAATCAGCTTGTATTCTATAGCTGGAACATGTGACACCCTCATAGCTCATGCAACTCACCATCAGAACATAACCCCCCCACCCTTAAAGCAACGATACTGTCACCCAGCTCTCTGCAAACAACTGATCTCTGTCACATTCAGAGCAGTCACCTACCCAAACATAGACTGCACATTTTTCAGGCACAGAGGACCATCGATAGTGAAGATCTGCCCCTCACCGTTGTTTAAATCTATCAAACGTTCCAGAATGTCCAGTGTGTCCGCAGTCTGAAGCTGGAAGAGAGAAATTAACGTCAGTCAGCAGAAGATGATTTCACAAAATACCACAGACGCTAACTGGTTCACATAACATTGCCTCCCCCCAAAATTAACCTCTTACACACACACTGTTGCTCGTCTCTCACACTCTCCATCTCTCTCACTCCATCCCTACTGTTGTAGTTTCACACACCTCCTTCACATCCAAGATCAACGTTTGCATCCAGCTCACACCGCTGGGAGAAAAACGTCCTCCCTGTGGCAGAAGTTACGATTCTAACTGAAATGCGTTTGGGACAGCATCAACTCAATTTTACAATAAATATATAAACACACAGTGTAAGAGCACAGGGATGTCGGAGTACGCAAGGATAAACTGCCCAGTACAGAGCGCAGCCGCTCCCCGGGGGGCTCTGCTACTGAAAGTAAATGTTCGGTTTTCTCCGAGATGCGTCGTACCTCTTCCAAGTTAGCAATGCACATAACGTACAACTTTGAAGGAAATGGGAAGGGAAGTGGGAACTTGCTCTCGTCGGAGCGCTGACTGAGGACAGAGAGAGAGTGTCGGAGTGATCCTCGGCCTATTCCCAGACTCCCATCCGTTACAAGGATCACCTGAGAAAGAAAAAACAACCTTTCAATCAGACGGCAATGCCCTTTTGTCAGAAAATGCTGCAACAGGACGGAGGCAAGAGACAGCAAATTACAAATCAGGTCCTTTTTTTTTCCACAAGGAGGGGAAATTGTTTTATTACAATTTTTTTTCACTTTGAAGCTATTCTACATTTTTACAGCAAGGACTGAAATGTTGCTGATCGACAACCTTCACCCCCGGGTGCTGGGTTTTGAATGGCTCGAGGGGCCGAATGGCCTACTCCTGCTCCTATCTTCTATGTTTCTATGTTTCTATGGCTGAACCCAGAGCTGCTCCACAGCTGATTTCTGCCACGAGGAGCTGGAATAAATGGAGCTTAAGCTGCACTTTCTGCCAGGCCAGAAGGAAGGAGCTTACATTTCTATAGCGCCTTTCACGACCTCAGGACATCCCAATGCGCTTTTTAGCCAAGAAAGTACTTTTTGAAGTGTAGTCACTGTTGTAATGTAGGAAACGGGGCAGCCAATTTGCACACAGCAAGATCCCACAAACAGCAATGTGATAATGACCAAATAATCTGTTTTAGTGATGTTGGTTGAGGGATAAATATTGGTCAGGACACCGGGGAGAACTCCCCTGCTCTTCTTCAATTAGTGCCTTAGGATCTTTTCCATCCACGCGAGAGGGAAGACGGGGCTTCGGTTTAACGTCTCATCTGAAAGACGGCACCTCCGACAGTGCAGCATTCTCTCAATACTGCACTGGGAGTGTCAACCTGGATTTTGTGCTCAAGTCTCTGGAGTGGGGCTTGAACTCACAACCTTCTGACTCAGATGCGAAAGTGATATCACGGAGCCACGGCTTAAAGATAGCGCCAGTGGTCGTCAATCACACTCGCCCTTTCTCAGGCCGTAAGATCACTGTTAACATGCAACGACCACACATTGCAGTCAGCACAGAGGCAATAAATTCACAATGACTCAGGGCCGGAAGGAAAACAACCAGGTGACCAGTCATTATATTAAAGACTCCATACTGTACAGAAGCAGTCAATCGCAGAGTGGGATCTGAAGAACAAATTAAACTTCTGGCAAAGACACCACTGTCCACAAATGTTCCAAATATGGATGTCCCTAAACTTCAGCACCAACACTGCCCATTCTCCAGCGCCCCTCATCCCTCCATAACCTGTGGGCAAGGGGCCCTAACCGATCCCTAAATCCATTGATAGCGAGAACACCCAATATCAAGAATTACTCCCAAACAGAACAGCAAAAGCCAAAAACACACGGCAGAGAATTAGACCCAGGAGATGGATGGTTAAATCTAAACCCAGAGCCAGAAGATAAATATCTCTGAAAGTCCAGTACCTGACAAGGAATGCAGACACCCCACTCATCCTGCACAATGTTGCTGATCCCCATAAGTGCAGACTCGAGGCAGGTCTTGTCATAGTCGTCTACAGTGCTCAGCGCCTCCTGTAAAAGATCCGATGTGTTTGGGTGAAAGGGACTGCGAGCATCACACTGAAGGTTTCAATCCTCAAAGAACAACGTACATTTATATAGCGCCTTTAACGTAGTAAAATGTCCCAAGGCGCTTCACAGAAGCGTTACCAAACAAAACTTGACACCGAGCCACATAAGGAGATATTAGGACAGATGGCCAAAAGCTTGGTCAAAGAGGTAGGTTTTAAGGAGCTGGAGGAAGTTACAGAGATAGGATGGGGTGAGGCCATGGAGGATTTGAAAACAAGGATGAGAATTTTAAAAGGGACACAGCAGTGATCCTGCATTACACAGTAGAATGCCAAATCCCTGCTATTTCCGTTCACTTTATAATAAAGTAGTGGGAAACACAATCCCTTCTTGCATTATAAGTGTAAAGGGAGAATAGAATCATACATACACACCAACCTCCAGATTTCTCTCCTGACTGTTGCAGTTCCACAGGTAACTACAACCTGCCGGTGCCTCCAACAAGTGACCATTCCTCGTCTATGAGCCTTGACAGCAAGTGTCATTAGGCTATTCCACTATGGGGGGGGGGGGGGGGGGAAACGATACAGCTTGGCACAACCCTGTCCGCTTCATTCACATGCACTTTCCAGCTCTGGCGACTGGACAGCGATCGGGAGCAGGAATCCTGGCTAAAACCTCGCTTTGATTAACGGCAATGGCCCAGGGACTGGCCTGACTGTGATAACTAACTTGGCACGGGCCGAGTGGTCTGTACGGTTTAGCGTTACACAAGGCGGTTCCTTTACCCACTCACGGGAGGTTACATTACGCGATTATTACATCCAGTCGTGCGGAGATTCTTCCAGAAATAACAGATTAAATTTTACATCATTGTATTTTCGTTTAATACATTTTTACCATAGCTCTCTGAAGTTTTCTGATCTTTTTCCTTCTCAAACTTCTGCGTCAAAGAATAGTTAAATGAGAACGAAGAGCCCGTACCTGCAGAGTGTTGTAGTCTCTGGTGAATGGAACCATCAGCTCCCACAGTGAGGAGAAAGCCACGAGACACGTGAACTCCAGCTTGTAATTGGTTGCCATGTGTTCAAACAGCATGCTGAGCCCGTGAGCTGCCAAGTGCTTGCGCTGGTATTCCTCTGTGCCCTCCAGAGAGACAGGGCGCGTCATGGAGAGAGAAACGTCCAACAGGACCACAGTCGGCATGGTTTGCGACGTGACCTTTCACCTCTCCGCTTAAACAAGAGTAAACGGATTTCCTGTAATTAAATTTAAAAATTACATTGTGAAATCCGTTGCTGCTCGAGGGATTCTTGTCTGGTTCAACCCATTCAAACTCAGCCCGCGACCCTGGGGCCCAGCAGATCGACACCAGTTGGATGACTTGCCACAAATTCCTAGCGTCTAACGGCTAAAGTACATATAGTTTGTGTGATCAGTGCTACACAGACACAAGAATGTAGGAATGAGACATTTAGTTCATCCAACTTGCTCCTTCATCCAAGTCCTGTTTCATAAATCAATACAACCACCGTTGATCCTTTTCCAATCTCAAATCCACATTCCCCAAACTCCATGCTGTTAGGAACCAAGGTCCATCCAGTTCACCCTCTACAATCTTGCTATGATGCAATAATAATGGGAGTTGTTGATTAATCACAGCAATCAATCAATGAGAATCATTGAATGATACAGCACAGGAGGTAATTCGGCCCATCGTGCCTGTGCCGGCTTTTTGAAAGAGCTCTCCAATTAATCCCACTCCCAGCTCTTTCCCAATAGCCCTGTAAATTTTTCCTCTTCAAGTGTTTATCCAACGAGTCTACAACAGACCCAGACATGAGGCGAGGAAACCCCCAGTGGTGGAGAGCTTTGGGAACCAGAGGTCCAAAGTCACCTGTTCCTCCCGAAGATGCGACACTGAGAATCCCACAATCAGCAATGAGATAAATTACTGGTTAACTGATTTCAGTGATGTTGGATTGTTCAGGATGTGGCGAGATCTCCTCCTGATCTTCGAATAGTGACCATAGGATCTTTTACATCGAACCGAGAGGGCGGACGGGCCCTGGTTTAACATCTAATCCAAAACCCGACATTTGGATTGGTTGTGAGAAAACCGGAGACCTTTCTACACCAGAGGCTTTGAATACAACAACTTGTATTCATCCAGCACCTTTAATGTAGTAAAACGTCCCAAGGCGCTTCACAGGAGCGATTACAAAACAAAATTTGACACCGAGCCACATAAGGAGATATTAGGACAGGCGACCAAAAGCTTGGTCAAAGAGGGAGATTTTAAGGAGCATCTTAAAGGACAAAAATGAGAAGTCGCACAACACCAGGTTATAGTCCAACAGTTTTATTTAAAATTACGAGCTTTCTGAGCGCTGCTCCTTCTTCAGGTACAGGTACACTGTAACTTTACCTGACTAAGGAGCAGCGCTCAGAAAGCTCGTAATTTTAAATAAAACTGTTGGACTATAACCTGGTGTTGTGCGACTTCTCATTTTTGTCCACCCCAGTCCAACACCGGCATCTCCGCATCTTAAAGGAGGAAAGGGAGGCGGAGAATAAACACAGGGAGGGAATTAAAGAAGTTTTATTATTTATATTAAAAGTTCCTCATTCTCCATCATTGGGCCGGGGGAGGGGAACCGGACAAGCCCCGAGGGGGAAGCGGCTGATCCCGGTTTATTTTTAAAGCTATAAACGGAAAATAATCCCGGCCTCGCCGCACCGACCCGAGCCCAAGGCTGTGCGGCCTCCCGCTCTCCCGCTCCGGGCCTCGGTCTCCCGCTCCGGGCCTCCCGCTCTCCCGCTCCGGGTCTCCCGCTCCGGGCCTCGGTCTCCCGCTCTGGGCCTCGGTCTCCCGCTGGCGAATCGCCGCCCAGAGACTGACTTCCGGCCCGAGTCCTCCCGGTCCGCCGCCGCCCGCTCCGGGCCGCCCTCACTCCCACAATATCCGTTCCGCAGACACAGCGACCCGGGCTCCCTCACTGGGTGGATCACATCATCCACAGATAATAAAAATAACTATATATAATTGTGCATAATTTATAACTATATAATACACGTAACTATGTATAATATATCTGTAACCTATTAAATGTCTATAGAGCTGGAAAGTGGGATTAGGCTCTTTGTCGGCCGGCGCGGACAAGATGGGCCAAATGGCCTCATTCTGTGCCGTAAATTTCTATGATTCTATGATATAGGTCTGAGCACATTTTATTTCAACGTTAGCATTAACGTTAGAAACTTAAGCACAAAAATCTAGGCTAACTTTCCAGTGGCAGTGCTGAGGGAGCGCCGCACTGTCGGAGGTGCCGTCTTTCGGATGAGATGGTAAACCAAGGGCCAGTCTGCCCTCTCAGGTTGATGTAAAAGATCCCACGGCACTATTTCGAAGAAGTGCAGCGGAGTTCTCCCTGGTGTTCTGGGGCCAATATTTATCCCTCAACCAACATCACTAAAAAGCAGATGATCTGGCCATTATCACATTGCTGTTTGTGGGAGCTTGCTGTGCGCAAATTGTCCGCCGCATTTCCTACATTACAAAGTGATGACACTTCAAAAGTACCTCATTGGCTGTAAAGTGCTTTGGGATGTCCATTAGTCGTGAAAGGCGCTATAGAAATGCAAGTCTTAATTTTTTTCATTATAAATTCCTCTGTCCACATTTATAATGGGAAGTGTCTGTGTAAACTTGTCACGCTGTAATTACACCCTCTCACCAGTGGAGCGCGGCATGTTTACACAGACAGTTTCCAATACAGATGTGCAGGTAGCGATTTATAATGGAAATATAAAAATATGGACTGAATGTGTGACTTTAAAATGGGGTGTGAATTATGTCTGCATGGCCTGGTCAATTACCTCACCCTCTAACCTTGCTCCACGTGAAGACTCCATGTGTTACAGGCTCCAGCCACTAGCCTGGGTGGGAGAGTGGAGTGTAACGGATTTGGTACCCCACCCTCCCAACTCCATCACCATCTCACCCGACCTCCCAGTAACATCACATAAAATGAAAGGAGCCAATGATTCTCCCTCTGCATTTGCTGAAGCCGGGCGGCCATCCACAGGTCCAAGTTGAATGCGGCCCGTTGGTGGGGGTCGCTCTGGCTGCTTGTCTCTGCTCTGCGACCTTGTCCGTGCCCAGGTGGCTCTGGAAAGAGAGCACGCGATGTCCACCCACACGCGTGAAGCCTTCCGCAAACGGTGGGCACCGCAGGGACTGGAGTGTTTGGTGGACACGGGCAACCCAGTGTCTCCTTATCATTTTAATTTAAAAAAGGCATTTGCTGCACCGGCTGCTGCTCCCACGCTCCTCTCAGGCCCATCAGTCACTGACCAGAATCCACCAAAACCCAACCTCCAACTCTGCCCTATCTGAGCAACGCCACGGGGGACCAGCCAGTCATGAATCATTTCCTGGAGCTCGGTTGCGGGCAGCAGGTGGCGCTGTTGCTCCGGCCCAATGGGAACTTTCCTCATTGCTCTAAAGTTATAATATTACTAAACTCTCCTCTCTGTTCCTTATATTAAAATACTAATATGTGAGGACAAAAATAAGGAATAAAGACTGTATGAATAAATGCAAGAAAATAAAAAAGATATTGTAAAGTTATGGATTTGTAGTGCCAGAAATATTTTCCTCTCAGCTCCTTGCCCAGTGGCAGTTTTATGTGCAGGGCATCCTTTAGTAACTTGCTCCAATGAGGGTCCATTAGACTTCAACCATGGGCAGCATCACAGTTGTGTCCAATCTTGTCCTCACCGCTATCCACATGCACACAGAGTTTGCCAGAGAAGGATCAGAAACTGTAGCCCAGGGAACACAGAGACAAGTTGTAGTTTGGCCCCAGCTGGAGTATTGTGGCCAATTCTGGGCACCACACTTTAGGAAGGATGTCAAGGCCTTGGAGAGGGTGCAGAGGAGATTTACTGGAATGGTACCAGGGATGAAATTCTTCAGTTATGTGGAGAGATTGGAAAAGCTGGGGTTGTTCTCTTTAGAGCAGAGAAGGTTAAGGAGAGATTTAATAGAGGTGTTCAAAATCTGAATGGTTTTGAGAGAGTAAATAAGGAGAAACTGTTTCCAGTGGCAGACGGGTCGGTAACCAGAGGAGACAGATTTATGGTGATTGTCAAAAGAACCAGAGGCGACATGAGGAATTGAGTTGTTGTGATCTGGAACGCGCTGCCTGAAAGAGCGGTGGAAGCAGATTCAATAGTAACTTTCAAAAGAGAATTGAATAAAAACTTGAAGGGAAAAAAATACAGGGCTGTGGGGAAAGAGCAGGGGAGTGGGATTAATTGGAGAGCTCTACCAAAGAGCCGGCACAGGCACGATGGGCCGAATGGCCTATTTCTGTGCTGAATCATTCTATGATTCTAAGGTTTTTCAAGTTGATGTAGAGTATTGGGAATGGGAGCTGCAGTGGGGAAAGAGTTAAACTGACATCGCTGGCAGTTTCACTGAATGGTGTAAGGAAGACAGGGACTAACATGCAAGACCACATCCATAAAGATGCGGTCAAAGATAGCTGACCTTTGGAGAGATATAAAACAATTAAATGGAGACAGGATGTCCAGCATTTCAACTGCCCGGAAGAACTTTATTACCTCGGTTACATTCCCAGGTATCTTTTAATCAGCATTCAGCAGTTTGAGTGATTGATTGAGGAGGCAGCTCACACATGTTTACATTAAGATTCGTAACCAATCCGTGAAGGGGCACGCGGGCCAAGATCCAATCAGGTGGCAGGAATGAATTGTGCATGAGATGGCCATGTGTATTGTAATGTATAAAAATGTAGTGTTTGCTGTAACAATTTGGAGAAGTCTGGCTAAGACAGAGCAGACTGTCTCCCCACCGGTGTAATAAAGACAACTTGACTATCGATCTAAACCCTTGTGTCGCGTGTTGGTTTAAAATACTCCACAACAGGAGCCAATGGAGATCCCCATGGTCCGGGGACTGGGTGATAGGTGTGCGGACCAGTGCAGGATAGAGCAGCAGAGTTCGGGGTGAGTGGGATGTAGGCAGGGCAGAGTTTGGAAAGCTGGTGAGGAGATTGGGAAATGAAACTGAGGTGAGGCAAAAGCAGGGATGAGTAGATGGGGGAGGGTCGCAAATAGGCAATGCTCCAAATGTCAAAAGTAATCAGTCATGGCGACAGATTTCCTGTAGGACTGTGGCCAGCTGGGACACCGATAGAATAACAGGATTGTGGGGTCAGCCTGGGAAAGGGACAGGAGGAGGGAGCGATTCAGCACCTGAAGCTTGCGGCTGTTTGATGGGAGCCAGAACCGCCCAGCTTGATGTGGGACAGGCAGGTGAGAGAACACAGGGACAGGCAGGTGAGAGAACACAGGGACAGGCAGGTGAGAGAACACAGGGACAGGCGTGGGGTTCAGGGAGATGATGGAGAGTAAAGTTCTATCCTTGACAGACATATGGAAGCTGATAAATACTTGTGGATAATGTCACTGACACCAGCCTTATGCCTCTGTGATAGAGCCATGGAAGGTGCCTGAATATCTCCTCGAAGGGTTCTTGAGATCAGCCGGTGATGGAATAGCTGGAGTAACGGCTGGTACTGACCCTCAGTCTGACTTCTCCTTCTGCGAGGCTCCTTTAACCAGTCCAGAGTTATTCAGGGTGATGAGCACTCCAACCTGGGCAGGGCAAAGGACCGCGTGACCCCTGCGGTCTGCGAGGGAGGGTCTGCAGTCATTGCTGGAAGTGCTTTACCGATTCCTTACCCTGTCATCCCATCCTCAACACCAGCCTGTCCCTGCGGATAGATTACTTGACTGAGTTTCGGAGCCTCATGAAGCTTTGTCCGTGTCACGGTTCAGTGATGTATTTTGTCTAGATAATCGAATCAAAGGGTTCAGATCACCTTTATGTGCAGACTAGCAGATACCAGGGGCATCGAAGCTTTGACCACGCTCGATCAGCTCCGATGGAGGGGTCACATTGTCCGCATGCCCGATACGAGACTCCCAAAACAAGCGCTCTACTCGGAGCTCCGGCACGGCAAGAGAGCCCCAGGTGGACAGGGGAAACGCTTCAAGGACACCCTCAAAGCCTCCTTGAAAAAGTGTAACATCCCCACCGACACCTGGGAATCCCTGGCCCAAGACTGCACAAAGTGGAGGAGAAGCATCCGGGAAGGCGCCGAACACCTCCAGTCTCTTTGCCGGGAGCAAGCGGAAGCCAAGCGCAGGCAGCGCAAGGAGCGCACGTCAACCCAAGCACCCCACCCACCCGCCCCTTCAACCACCGTCTGCCCCACCTGTGACAGAGACTGTAGGTCCCGCATTGGACTCATCAGTCACCTGAGAACTCATTTTTAGTGTGGAAGCAAGTCATCCTCGGTTCCGAGGGACTGCCTAAGAAGAAGGCGGATACCAGGGGGAAACTACAAGCAGTTTTCTAATTGAGATGTTCCGATCAGATATATAGAGACAATGAATATCGACGGTGATTCCAAAACAGGAAACTCATTGAAGAAATGAGCAGAAATCATAAAAAGCAAAAGTGAAACTCAAACAGATTTAAATGTAACTGTATCTCCGAGATCTAGAAAGCGCGCAATATTTTGGATAATGGGAACTGCTGATGATCGTGAGTTCACGAACACCCCGGGTCTGGAATGAGTGATGACACTTCACTGGAGGATTTGTGGTGATCATATTATTTACACGTGATTAAGAGATGCAACAATTTAGTGTCATAATCCAGAACATTAGTCCAGTAGCGTTGCTGCTAAACGGGATTTAATAAACTATAATCGAGGTGGTCTGATACAATCGATGAATCGTTATTAATGGGCTGTCTGTTAACTGTGATGTGAGAACTTCTGTTTCTAGAGATTTTGGTTCGGTTGGTGTCAAGTTGCCTGAAAGAAGATGTCGAGGTGACAAATGTGCCTGAAAGGCGGGATAATCTCCTTAGGGCTTTGCAGCTTTTAGGCTCCTTGCTCGACACAACCTGCCGGCGTCCTTCACACTTGACCCGGATCACCGTTAGATGGGAGAGAGGCAAAAAGCGGCCAACATTCTTCTCCCAGTCCCATCACCAACCCCACGGGCACCTCGGACTAGAAGCAACACCTCGGGAACTCAATAACCATCCGCAGTCTGACTGGGACAGAGCTCCAGGAAAATCACAGGTGAGTCTTCCAATATCTTTAAGGATTTTAATCTAACTCAATAACTTAAACACGTCAATCAGAATATTTTACTCGCTGGTAGGGGTTTAATTTCCTCGATTATTCATAGAATCAGGGTAAATTATTTCTGTTTCTATAGAAACCGATTCAGGATTTGTTTTTTCTGCAGAAGCTGGTCGAGATTGTCGAAGTGGGAAGCGGGAGCTCCGCTCTGATCAGTGGTGCCTGTCGGCAGTGTTGATGCAGTAACTCCGAGAGCCGGGTCACTGCTTCAATGCTGGAGTTAGAGGCGAATGGCTGAGAGTTTGGGGCCAGGTTTGGGGGGATCAGTTCAGAGGGAGCTCACTCGGCAGATCTGATTAGAGCTTTTCACTTAAAACTACCGCGTTCGCTCAGTGTCCTTAATCTCTTTATAATGAGAACCCGGGGTAGATTGCAGACATTTGGAATTAGGTATTAGGGCAGCTTTCACTGGCGCAGGCGGCAGGTCGAGTAACTTTACTCACATTTCACAGCAATTCTAGCGGCTTTTTTTTTATCTCTCACGACTTTCTGTTTTGTGTACACAGATTTAAGAAAGGGAGATTGTCTCAGGGAAATGTACCGCTCACCCAGTAACACAGACCCATAACCCGCACTGACCGTGAAAACATCTTCTCAATTCATCTCAAGATAAAATAACAAGAAAACACATTATCCCAAACTGAGAAAGAGGGAGAGAAATTATCCAGAGAAACTTTGATGGGCGAGGTTTCAATTTCTATTCTTGAACAACGATCGGCTTCTGTTCAAGAGTAACCTCAATCTTTGCAGACAGACATGTATCTCAGACGACGGAGAAGGTTGACATGGAATCGGATTATTTTCCTGATCTCAGGGCTCATCCTTTGCTCCGTCTACCAATTCTCCACCGGAAACTTCCAGCTTTCAGCATCGCGGAGATCGCAACACTGGGAGGAAACCGGCGGCGGCCAAATTCAGGAGTATCTGTCCATCCAGAGCAGGAAACTTCTCGAGACTAACAGCACCATCTCAGCCCAGACCAGCAGCCCCAGGACCCCCAGACCCGGGGTCTCCAAGACCAGGACCCCCAGACCCGGGGTCCCCAAGACCAGGACCCCCAGACCCGGGGTCCCCAAGACCAGGACCACCACAACCCCATCTAACACAATCAGCACTACCAGGGTAAACAGCACAGAGATAACTAGACCACCAGTGACGGAAAAACCTCGATTAAGAGGATGCATTCTAGTGGGGAATGAGATCATCCCAGTTCCCACACCTGCTCCTGTCCCGGACACCACCAGCAGAGAGCCCGGCACCAGCAGAGAGCCCGACATCAACAGGGAGCCCCCGCTTGGCCATACAAAGGGCGAGTACCCGACCGATCTGTTCAGTGTGGAGGATCGCAGACATGGCTGGGTGATCCTACATGTAATGGGCATGGCCTACATGTTCATAGCTCTAGCCCTGGTCTGCGATGAGTTTTTTGTGCCATCTTTAGGGACGATTATTGACAAATTGAAAATTTCCGACGATGTGGCGGGCGCGACATTCATGGCGGCGGGAGGATCTGCCCCTGAACTCTTCACCTCTCTGATCGGAGTCTTCATTGCTCACAGTAACGTGGGCATCGGGACCATCGTGGGCTCGGCAGTGTTCAACATCTTGTTTGTAATCGGAATGTGTGCCATCTTCTCCAGGGAGATCCTGCACCTCACTTGGTGGCCACTCTTCCGAGATGTCTCTTTCTATATTATGGACCTGATCATGCTGATAATCTTCTTCCTGGACAATGTGATCATGTGGTGGGAGAGTGCCTGCCTCTTGTGCGGATACATAAGCTACGTGAGTTTCATGAAATTCAATGGCGACATTGAGCGATGGTTCAAGGGGAATATCGTCAACAACAACAATGTGGTCAAAGTAATGTCGATGATCAGCTCGGTCAAGGTGAGTGACTTTGTATTTTCACCTTTCACTGTATTTCTGGTCTGTGTGAGGGAGAGCTTCGGGTCTTCACAATCAGATGAAAGTGAGATCTTCACTTGTTGAGTTCCGGTTGTATTTGGAGAATTTCAGTGCAATAAAAACACATTCAAGCCGAAAGTCATCCGGCTTTGTTAGATTGAACTATTAGCGACGCGGCAACTGATAGCAAAATGAATCTGGTCAAAGAATTTAGGCAAAAGATCACCTTGCAATGATGGTGCAACAAAACTAATCTATGTGTGTGTGTGTGTGAGTGTGGAGTGTGGAGTGAGTGTGTGTGAATGTGAGTGTGTGCGAGTGTCTGTGTGTATTTGGCAGGAACGAAGCTAGTCCACGTTATCTGGGTCAGCCCAGAGTCTCATTTTCAGCAACAAAAGTTTATTTGTGGCTAAAAATCAACAGGAATCAGAACCTTGTCCAAATGCCATGTTTCTTATGACCCAATAATATATCACCCCAACCAGAGGATGTATTTACAAACCAGTGTTAGTTGTGGTCCACTGATCCAATCTGATTGGCGGGTGCGCGATGAGAACTCTGTTGATTGGTTCTGTTGCGGTTTAATAAGGTAACAGAATGTCTGGAAGTTGCTGACTGAACGGGTCGATGCCCAGATTTACCCCAGTTACTGCAACTTAGCAACTGAACTGAAGTTTGGCAGCGGACTGCACCACAACAAATCAGCAAATGATCTTACTGAGAATATCTGTGACAGGTGAAGGGGCTCTGTCCTTTTTACAGTAACACATTCACTGTTCTGCAGAACAAACGATGCTCAGGTTATACTTTACAGAAAGTGAAAGTGAAGTTCTGAGCCAGCGACGATGAAGGAATGCTGATAAATCTCCAAGTCAGGATGGTGTGTGATGGTGTTCCCGTCACATTGCTGCTGTTGCCGTTCTCAGTTGTGGAGGTGACCAGGAGGGAGCTGCTGGTGTAATACATCCTGGAGATCTGCAGCCACAGTGCAGGAGTGATGGCAGGGTTCAGCTCTTGTGACCATTTCTGGATCAAGGCTGTGATGAGGTCTGGAGCCGAGTGGTCTGGAGGAATCCAAACTGACCATTGGCGAGCAGGTTATTGGTGAGGAGATGTCACCTGCTGGCAGTGTTGATGACTCTTCCACTGCTATTGGTGAGTTGCGCCACTTGAATAGCTGGGAGTCAGTTTAAAGCAATATTCAACCTCTGTTTTTGCAACATATATTCAGAATCTTTTGATTGAATAACCACCTTATAGCTCACTGGCTGCTGTTATCTGTGTTGTATTTATGTCATGCTGTTACCAGCCAATTAGATGCACCTGCAGTAATGCTCTTTTAATGTTTCTGAAACAGTCAATGAGCCTTTGATCAGTTTGAAAGTTTGGAAAGGCAGACAATGCAGCATTGGATTTTATAAATGGCTGAACAACATAAACCCTGTTTCACGGACCGGGCTCTGTGCTGGTCAGTAGAATTCTGGAGAAATGGTGAGTCTCCAAACACAAAGATGGCGCCAACCATGGGAACAATCCACTGACAGACTGAACGCTGTTTCAACAAGCTGGAAGGACCTAAGCAGGAGGTCCGGGAGCAGGTGGACAAAGGTGAAACATAAATGTTGCTGTAAAGTGTGAGCGCAGGGCGCGTGTGGATGAGGAAAGTTGTAGTTGCAAAAAACAGCTGCATCAACCTAGAGGAAAGTTAATAAATACAAAAGGTAAGCTGAAGGTGACAGGGTGACTTGTTACGTACTTGGGGCAAGAAAAGACCACCAGCTGCTCGCTCCGGTTCTTGCTGCCGCCCTTCTCCACCCCACCAACTAGGAGAGGCAAACAAATGGAAAACCTCTGTCAAAAATTCTTCTCCGACCCCTCAAAGGTTGTCAGGCTCCAAGCCCTTAATTACTGCAAGAATGTTATTATCCTCCTGCCATGATTTCTTAGTTTTCCAAAAATGCATTTAACACTTTCTTCTGGACTGTGAGGAGTCAGTCCTCGCCTTCACCTCCAGAATCCTGTTTCACAAGTTCATTAACTCCGAGACAAATAAAACCTCTGGCCAATTTAAATGGGCGGCTCCTCGTTCTACCCAGACCCGTCACCTTAAACAATTTATATTTGTATGTTATTGATGCCCGTAATCATTTAAAATACTGAATCAGATCCTCCTGAAGTCTACATCTCTCCAGCGAATCCAGACCCAAGGCTCCGTCTATCTACATATCGCAGGTACATGTTGAAAGCCTCTCCAGTAGATTCAATCGCCGTGTTTCAATCCAATTGCTCTTACGTTTAAAGAATAAATTACACATAATAGATGAGTATAGTGTGCAACATGATGTACATTAATGATTTCGATATGAATGTAGGAGGTATGATCAGTAAGTTCACAGATGACACAAAAATTGGTGGAGTGGTAAATAGCGAGGAGGGAAGCCTCAGGCTACAGGACGATATAGACGGGTTGGTTAGATGGGCAGAACAGTGGCAAATGGAATTTAACCCTGAAAAGTGTGAGGTGATGCATTTTGGGAGGACTAACAAGGCAAGGGAATACACAATGAATGGTAGGACCCTAGGAAGGACAGAGGATCAGAGGGACCTGGTGTGCATGTACATAGATCCCTGAAGGCAGCAGGACAGGTAGATAAGGTGGTTAAGAAGGCATATGGGATACTTGCCTTCATTAGCCGAGGCATAGAATATAAGAGCAGGGAGGTTATAATGGAGCTGTACAAAATGCTAGTTAGGCCACAGCTGGAATACTGTGTGCAGTTCTGGTCACCACACTATAGGAAGGATGTGATTGCATTGGAGCGGGTGCAGAGGAGATTCACCAGGATGTTACCTGGGCTGGAGCGTTTCAGCTACGAAGAGAGACTGGACAGGCTGGGGTTGTTTTCCTTAGAGCAGAGAAGGCTGAGGGGGGGACCTGATTGAGGTGTGCAAAATTATGAGGGGCATAGATAGGGTAGATAGAAAGGAACTTTTCCCCTTAGTGGAGGGGTCAATAACCAGGGGGCATAGCTTCAAGGTAAGGGGCAGGAGGTTTAGAGAGGATTTGAGGAAAAACTTTTTCACCCAGAGGGTGGTTGGAATCTGGAACTCACTGCCTGAAAGGGTGGTAGAGGCAGGAACCCTCACAACATTCAAGAAGCATTTAGATGAGCACTTGAAACGTCATAGCATACAAGGCTACGGACCAAGTGCTGGAAAATGGGATTAGAATAGACAGGGCTTGATGGCTGGCGCAGACACGATGGGCCGAAGGGCCTCTTTCTGTGCTGTATAACTATGACTCTATAGTGTGCAATGTAGTGTGCAACGAGTGTGCAACAAGTGGTGGTCTCTCAGACCTGAATGGATTGAACCCATATGAAGAAAAATGGTGGCATTGATGAGGAGGGAGAATTTGCAAGGCATTAGGTTTAACTCTGTTTCTCTCTCTACAGATGCTGCCTGGCCTGCTGAGTGTTTCCAGCATTTCTGTTGTTATTTCAGATTTCCAGCATCCGCAGCATTTTGCTATTGTATTAGGTTTGTGAAAATTGCAATACCACAATGAACTAGTGAAAAATGACATCGTCAACGGACATTCTATGCTTTGCATGAAATCTTACTTGAACATGTCTATCTACTCTTAATGAGCATGATAGAGCATTTGATGACAATACAGTAGACACATGGGAAATGTGCTTATGTACTCATTCCCATCTGCTCTCTTAACAGGGCAAGAGGAGCCCAATGATGAAGGAATCACCCCCAAATAGCCCACCAGAGCCCAACACCAACCAACGACAACCCAACTTAAAGCAGGTATTGGCATAGATAAAGACACTGGTGGCAAAGGGTGATACTAATGAGGATGAGGGTGCACAGAGTGAGCCACTGAATGCTGGTGTTTGATCAGGGGCAACATGTACCTGGCGGAGCCCAGCATACTGTGTGTCCCTGTTCAGCTGCCTGGGGAGGCAAACCTAACTGGCCCTGTTTTCAAGCAGAGTGCTGTGGAGGGTTTAGACCTTAATTGTCTTGCTTTCAAATGGAGGCTGAGAAAGAATGGCAATGGTACTGAGGAGTCACTTACCTCCTTGAGCATAATATTGGAAGGTGATCTGGTTGGGTTGGAGGAGTTCAACATCCAGATGTGCACTGGCATCCTCCAAATGTGGGAGGTATTGGAACAACATCTGTCTCATTGCAGTCTGCCATTGATCACGTGGCAACACAAATGGTATCTGCAGCAGAGACCGTGTTTATGCAGTATACAGGCACAGGAGGAATCGCTTTCCAGAATGCCTATACTGCTGTTATAGTGGCTTTGGGAGCCAAAGTCCAAGATGCAGTCTTGAGAAACAATTGCTGGCAATGCCTACTTTTCTCTGCTTACACAGATTATTGGGCATCATCAGGAGATCCTGCCCCAATATCTTACATGGAGTAACACAGCTGCAATTAGTTGGCAGAAGTGTCAGCATAGTTGCATCCCCTGCATTAGTGACATTAAATGCTATCTCTGACGGCACTTAGCCCACTTCTGGAGGCCCATCAGGGTTAGATGCAGATGCAGGTATCTGATCTGCAGTTGGCGAGACAGCCGTCCTTTGTCATTCAGGGGAGCACTTGGTCGTAGAGCAAACTTACACTAATATCACCTCAGAGTTTATTTAGGTGGCTCCATGTTTAAGATGTCCTGCAGACTGCATTGTGCAGAACATGAAGCGCCAGTTGTCTAAAAGCAAAACAAATAAATCGGACGCGGTGAGCAGCTGAAACTTAACATGATGGCAATCAGCTGAAGGAATGTCCCAAAGACATTAATACAATAGCAAAATACTGCGAATGCTGGAAATCTGTAATAACAACAGAAATTGCTGGAAACACTCAGCAGGTCAGGCAGCATCGAGGAGAGAGAAACAGTCAACGTTTCGGGTCGGGGACCCTTCCCGAAACATTGACTCTGTTTCGCTCTCCTCGCTGCTGCCTGACCTGCTGAGTGTTTCCAGCACTTTCTGTTATGTCCCAAAGACATTAATCGGAGAGCTCACTGGGAGGATTCAGCAATGAGCTCCTCTCTGCCTCTCGGCCCATGTGGGCAGGTCTGTTACATGCTATTCTACCTCTGCTTCTCTATAGCTTTCAGCTACTCCTCATCTAGATCCAAAGTGATACCTCTGCCCATGACTACCTTCTGCAGCCTGCAGCTGACGTATAATTTTGCAGCCGTTCCCTGGGATCTGTTGTAATCCCTCTTCACCCAACTAGCTCAAGCAGCTAAAGTGTTGCTTTAGCAGCCCAAACATCTACTCAGTGAAGACCCTAGTTCACCCATGTGCCCCTTTCTACCTCTTGTCTGCAAAGGTGTGGGGCATGTATCACCAGCCATGGTTCAACCATGTAATCTACATCTCCAAGGAGCCAGACATTCATCATTCCTTTATCTTCAAATTTCTTTCAAAATACTTGATTCCCCAGAGCTGTGCATTGAGGTGCATCGTTGTATCATGTTAGAATAATAGCCCTTCCTATTTAGGTAGGGTTGGTGTTGGGCACGTGTTGCACTGTCGGAGGGGCAGTACTGAGGGAGTGTTGCACTGTCGGAGGGGCAGTACTGAGGGAGCGCCGCACTGTTGGAGGGGCAGTACTGAGGGAGTGCCGCACTGTCGGAGGGCAGTACTGAGGGAGCGCTGCATTGTTGGAGGGGCAGTACTGAGGGAGCGCTGCACTGTCGGAGGGGCGGTACTGAGGGAGCGCTGCACTGTTGGAGGGGCAGTACTGAGGGAGCGCCGCACTGTTGGAGGGGCAGTACTGAGGGAGCGCCGCACTGTCGGAGGGCAGTACTGAGGGAGCGCTGCACTGTCGGAGGGTCAGTACTGAGGGAGCGCCGCACTGTCGGAGGGGCAGTACTGAGGGAGCGCCGCACTGTTGGAGGGGCAGTACTGAGGGAGCGCCGCACTGTCGGAGGGCAGTACTGAGGGAGCGCTGCACTGTCGGAGGGTCAGTACTGAGGGAGCGCCGCACTGTTGGAGGGGCAGTACTGAGGGAGCGCCGCACTGTCGGAGGGCAGTACTGAGGGAGCGCTGCACTGTCGGAAGGACAGTACTGAGGGAGCGCTGCACTGTCGGAAGGACAGTACTGAGGGAGCGCTGCACTGTCGGAGCTGCAGTACTGAGGAAGCACTGCACTGTCAGAGGGGCAGTACTGAGGGAGCGCCGCACTGTCGGAGGGCAGTACTGGGGGAGCGCCGCACTGTCGGAGGGTCGGTACTGAGGGAGTGCCGCACTGTCGGAGGGTCAGTACTGAGGGAGCGCCGCACTGTCGGAGGGGCAGTACTGAGGGAGTGCTGCACTGTCGGAGGTACCGTCTTTTGGATGAGGCGTTAAACCGAGGCCCTGTCTGCCCTCTCAGGTGAACGTAAAAGATCCCATGACACTATTTCAAAGAAGAGCAGGGGAGTTCTCCCTGGTGTCCTGGAGCCAATATTTATCCCTCAACCAACATCACAACAACAGATTATCTGGTCATTATCACATTGTTGTTTGTGGGATCTTGCTGTTTGCAAATTGGCTGCCTCGTTTCCTACATTACAACAGTGACTTCAAAAATACTTCATAGGTTGTAAAACGCTTTGGGACGTCCTGAAGTGGTGAAAGGTGCTGTAGAAATGCAAGTTCTTCCTTTCCTTCTTTCTTTTACTGAACGTGACTCTGCATTCGTCCAGTGGAGGTCTCTGCTTGTAGTTTGCGGCTATACCCTGTACATTACTTCTAGTAATTGACCCATAAAGTTTTCTTTAAAGGGGCCATTCCAGCATCAATGCAAAGAAGTATCATTAATTTTAATATTGCTATTTCTGTTGAATGTTTAACAGATTTTTTTGATCTTTGATGACAGTTGCTTAGGTTGCCTGTGTAGAAACATCATAAATATCTTCCTGAAGATTTCCGCTGGGATGATTTCACTAGATAACCAACCAGAGAGAATCTTCATGAAGGTATTAATGTCACTGCACACAGTGACCAGAGCAATTCCTCCTCCTGTATTT
Organism: Squalus acanthias; assembly: GCA_030390025.1. Lineage (NCBI taxonomy): Eukaryota > Metazoa > Chordata > Chondrichthyes > Squaliformes > Squalidae > Squalus > Squalus acanthias. The sequence goes on along the minus strand of CM059446.1, from coordinate 60,873,432 downwards.
ATTAATTCAACAGCCATATACTGCCTGTCCCCCAATGATGCCATCAGCAGTCTTTGCATAAACTGAAGAATTTTAGAGGAAATATAATTTAAAGGTGATTATAGCTTTTTTTAAATGGTCTGAATTATTAAAAGTGGTCTCTGATAATGAGATTTCCTCTCCTTTAAACTGGTTCTGATGTGAGATCCTCCCCCCATTTAAGTTACAGTATCCTCTACATCTTCCTTGTATTTCTATATGTATCGTATACACTACATGAATGTATAGTTTACACTTTGTGAAAATTTAGGATACTCTATGTAAAACTGACACTTACACACTCATTCTGTACCATTTATACAGAAACAGACATGATTTGTGTGGGAGATACAGACTACGTTTGAGCTCAATAATCAACAGTCAACCCATTGTCAATATTACTTCGCGATAATAGCATACGATCATAAGTTTAATTGCTTCTGTGTAAAATATAGATTTTCCAGTGCATTTGGTTGATTTGTTGAGAATGAATGGCGGAATGACAGATTGTACACAGATTTGACAATTGTTTCTTTGTATCTGCAGTTTATACAAAGTGCAAGCCAAGCCTAATATCTCTGTGTCCATCAGTTTCTTACAACTGTGTTCTGTACGTGTACCAACTGCGTAGTAACTCAGTATATGGCTGTGTTCCATTTGTAGCTCATTATCCTATTATATAGATAGTCAGGTCAACTCCAGCCCCAGTTCCAACACAATGCCATATAAACACACATTTAACGTGGACAAAGTACGGGACCTGTTATATGTGAGTGAGAATTAATGCTGGGACTGGCTCTGGCTTCAGTTCCTAGTAGAGTACCAGACTCACTAACTGCCATCGCCATATTGTGTCCCCCACGGCATTGCCAAGTGCAGTTGGCAAACATCTATTGCCCAACACAGACCCTGCCCCAACCACATCACTGAAAGTGACACTTCCTCCTGATCCCATTTGCTTTTGTCGTTCTCAGTTCCAGCAGTGAATGTAAGTGATTTTTTTTCTTTCAAAACAACAGACTCATTGCAACCACCCGTTCTACCTCAGTGGAGGGTCAAAGATCAGTTGATATTCCACTGAAAAGCAATTGGTTGTTTCTTGTTTTTCTGAGCAGCCCCATGAGTTTCTTTGCTCTTGAATTGCAGTGAGGCTGGCAGGGTTAGTGCACTGGTACCAATATACCCTCGAGAGAGGTCACCTGTGGAGGTCAGGGTACATTATAGAAATTACAGCACAGAAAGAGGCCACTCACTCCATCGTGGCGATGCTAGCTCTTCAACTGAAGTGCTCCACTCTAGTTGTACTTCCCGCTTTTCCCATATTCTTTTATATTCTTCATTAACAAATACTCACCCAATTCCTTTCTCAATGATGTTAAAGTCTCTGCCTCAATACCCTCTTGTGGTAAATCATTCCATGTTCTAATCCTGTGTGTGAAAACATTTCTTCTAACTTCCCTCTATATGTGTCAGTTTAGAATGATTGTCTTGAGTCCATACCCGCCTTTGCTGATTTGCCAAATGCTGGAACAATCTTTCATGATTTACACTTTCGAAACCGTTCAGAATTCCGAACCCCCTGGAGTATTGTGTACAGTTTTGGTCTCCTTACCTAAGGAAGGATATACTTGCCATAGAGGGAGTGCAATGAAGATTCACCAGACTGATTCCTGGGATGGGGGGATTGTCCTATGAGGAGAGATTGAGTAGACTAGGCCTGTATTCTCCAGAGTTTAGAAGAATGAGAGGTGATCTCATTGAAACATACAAAATTCTTACAGGGCTTAACAGGGTAGATGCAGGGAGGATGTTTCCCCTGGCTGGGGAGTCTAGAACCAGGGGTCACAGTCTCAGAACAAGGGATCAGAGAAATTTCTTCACTTAGAGGGTGGTGAATCTTTGGAATTCTCTACCCCAGAGGGCTGTGGAGGCTCAGTCGTTGAGTATATTCAAGACAGGGATCGATAGATTTTTGGATATTAAGGGAATCAAGGGATATGGGGATAGTGCGGGAAAGTGGAGTTGAGGTAGAAGATCAGCCATGATCTTATTGAATGGCGGAGCAGGCTCGAGGGGCCAAATGGCCGATTCCTGCTCCTATTTCTTATGTTCTTAGACGCTTCCTTAATATTCTCTGTTTCAGTGAAAAGAGGCCCAAATGTTTGAAACTCTTGCACATTAAATTAAAATTTCCTGTTATCTGGAAAAATGGTCCATAAGTCATTGTGGCTCTACGGGGAGTGGAAATTTGATATTAGTTAATGATAATGATTATTCTACGTGTTGGGGTCACTAGACTGGAGCAGGAGAGAGATGGAGATTAGACTGGGAGTGGGAGAGATGGAGGCTAGACTGGGAAAAGAGAAGGGATGTATTAATATGTTGGGCATAGATCCTTCATCAAAACTGGACTCTCATTCAGCCAGCACTTCACTCCCCTCTGTTGTGGAGATGTTTGCACCCTCCTTTTTGTCCTTCTCATTGCATTTTGTTTGATTGACAGAATCTTATTTTTTTATCCAGCAGTTTTTCAACCTTTTCCAGGTTTCTAAGTAATCTGATCATTCATTGGCTGTTAAATTCTTCGACTGACTTTTTGATAAGTCAACATATTTGACCTTTGACTTTAATCTATTGTTCTTCCTCTCACCCCCTTTTTCTGCCAGTTTCCAGTTCTAATGAAGAGCGTAGACCCCCAAACATAAGTTTTTCTTCCCCTTTTGTGATGATGTGTATTTCCAGCATTTTCTGTTTTTATTCCCAAGTTGTTTGGTAATCTTCATTCTCCAACCAAATTTCGATGTCAGTGCACTTGATGGACTCCTTCATGGAATCTTGATCTCAGTGTACTTTGTGAGACTTTCTTCGCAGCATCTCCACCTCAGTGCACCCAGCGGGTCTCAAACGCCAGTGGAATCTGTTGGGTTTGGATGACTATAACCTCCTTGAACTTCATTCGCCCAAATCCCCCAGTGATAGTGTAGTCTTGTAACGCAGTCTTGGTTGTATGTGCTCTCTTTGGGAAGAATTACTTAAAATACAATGAAGCCTTTCTTTAAGGTGGCTCCTTTGTCGAGTGTAGATCACGTGAGCTTCAACCGAGGAAATGACCCAGGTTGCTTGCAATGTGCTTGCTCTCTTTCCCCAGCATTACCTCCAGCACGAGCTTGTCTTACAGGGACACTCCTCATAATTCTTGCTGACTGTAATCCTGTTTTACCTTGACCTGTTTTAAACCAATTGCCAGTTGTGGAGCGGAAGCGATAGAGCCTGGAACATGTTTTGCTGATACACACGGTTGATGCTGTACGGAATATTAAATGTTACTTCCACCAAACCAACTGCGTACTTTCTATACAACGTATCGCCCCCTCCCACTTTAGAAATACAACTCCACAATATATCTTGCCTATTGGGAGACCCTCGTTTTGGTGCCGCATTAGCCGAGATACATGGAATTGTGTGTCTGCCCCAATGTTGTGGGTTCCAGGTCAGTGTCCTTGCTCCCTTGAACAGCTCCCCTGATTTTAAAGGGACTATCTAGGAGGCTGATCTAGAGGTCCCAACCTTGAAAAAAAAATCACAACTGGTTGAGTATGGAACAGTAAGGAAAATAATATGGAATCGGAGGTAGTGCACAAGCCCTTCAGGGCAAGACTGCACCTGCCGAAATTCAGGGGGCGGTGGAGCGTGAATTCTCAGATCAAAGGTTGGGGGATATTCAAGAGTTCCTCTTTGGACTGAATGTGGTGTTGGACTTGAGAATGTGTGCAATGCAGGTCACGATTGTGGCTGCTGTGACATCTTCAATGACCCATGTAGGGAACACATGGGGGATGGGCAATTCTTGCCTTGTGACTGTCCCGTTTACACCTAAAAACGGGGAGGTAGCGAGACAAAAATCACGTGGAGCACAGAACCGCCAACTTGCCAATGGTTGTCACAGTTGATGCCAGTAACCCCAGGTTATGTGATGTGATCCTATTGGGCAGAAGTCAACGGTAGAATCTTTTTTAGCCCCCCTCCCCCCCCCCCCGTGGTATTACAGTGACAGATTCACGATTGTGGGAAAGGGAAATCAGATCGGAGACGTTAAAATTTAACGGAAACCTAACTCCACAAATAAACAGCATCATTAACCTCCTGGAGAATCTGATATAATCCAACAACCCCGCCCTCAAAACAGGGAGTCCAGGCACCAGGGACCTGACCACCGGCACAGTTTACACACGGCACATTGGAGCTTGTTACATGGAGAGATTTATAACCCGGGTAAATATAGGGTTTTATTTTTCAACACATTATTCTCTGAGCTCCACTGCGCCCATTACCCGGCGCACATCAGCTATCTGAGCGCTGCTATTACTAAAATTACACTCAGTGGTGCCTCGCTGTGGGGGTGTAAATGTAGCTGTAAATTTGTGCCCCAGAGACTCAGCTTCTCTCCCCCACCCCTCCTGAAATCAATCCACGATTGTTCTGATTATATCTATTGTGCACATAAATCACACTTGGGTCTAATTTGGGCAGGAGTCACTAATGAGCGCGGATTCCTGTTAAACCCGTGCTGATAAATACACTGTAGAGAGGAGCTGTAAAGTCATCATCCATTCCCTGTATAGAACGGCTGAGATTTATTGCTTTAGAGCTGGTCTCTCAGTCTGACTGACAACAGCACCTCCCTGACCATTATAAAAGGAATCTATAAGCGAATGTACAAAGAAAGCATACTCCCTTCAGTTTGAAGTCCCGTGGATCTAGCGTTATATTCGATTTGGAGGATAGTGAGTTATCAGGAAAGACTGGAAAAGGTTGGGCTTTCAACCTTGAATGAAGAGATCGTCAGTGTTAAGATCTTTAACTTTCCCTTGTTTGTGAAGATTTGGAAAGTGATATTGCGGGAGAAATTCTAAAAGGTGATCTGATCTCTCACAAGGAGGCGAACAGCCATTTCTCATTCAATGTATTCTTCAATCCATTGCTGTGAAACATCTCAATTTAGAATAATTTCCAATTTCTCTTTACTTACATGAAGAGGAGCAGTGATTCTGAGTCCAGTGAAGAAGAAAAGGACGATAACAACAGGCTTAAGGTAAAAGTCAAAACCACCAAAGACTCAGATGGTTCATAGATCCCCCACCATCAACATCCTGGGGGGTCACCATTGACTAGAAACTTAACTGGACCAGCCACATAAATACTGTGGCAACAAGAGCAGGTCAGAGACGAGGTATTCTGTGGCGAGTGTCTCACCTCCTGACTCCCCAAAGCATTTCCACCATCTACAAGGCACAAGTAAGGAGTGTGATGGAATACTCTCCACTTGCCTGGATGAGTGCAGCTCCAACAACACTCAAGAAGCTCGATACCATCCAGGACAAAGCAGCCCACTTGATTGGCACCCCATCCACCACCTTAAACATTCACTCCCTCCATCACTGGTGTACAGTGGCTGCAGTGTGTACCATCTACAAGATGCACTGCAGCAACTCACCAAGGCTCCTTCGGCAGGACCTCCCAAACCTGCGACCTCTACCACCTAGAAGGACAAGGGCAGCAGGCGCATGGGAACACCAACACCTCCAAGTTCCCCTCCAAGTCACACACCAACCTGACTTGGAAATATATCGCTGATCCTTCATCGTCACTGGGTCAAAATCCTGGAACTCCCTCCCTAACAGCACTGTGGGAATACCTTCACCACATGGACTGCAGCGGTTCAAGAAGGTGGCTCACCGCCACCTTCTCAAGGGCAATTAGGGATGGGCAATAAATGCTGGCCTTGCCAGCAAAGCCCACATCCCATAAATGAATTTAAAAAAAGATAGATTAATAGTGGAAACCTGGGAATGGGTCACGGAGGGAGAGAGGTTTCAATTTAATCAATGGGCTAATCGATGGTTCAGCAGGTTTACATAGAGAATTGTGGGTGTCTAGGAGTGAGTTATAAAGATACAATCTAACCAGCAACAAGATTGCCAATCTATATTGAGAAAAAGGAACTAAGTTGTCAGTTCTAATCAACCTTGGCACCGTTCCACCGCTAACCTAACAGAGGTTCCTTAACAGTGTAATGTGGTGGCACAGTGTGTTGGAACCTCAATGTTCTTAGCCAAAGACTAGTAGGACATGGCATCACACTTTCCATTCCCCACCAGTCTTCCAGTCTCAGCTGTTCCATTATGTGGAGGAGTCACGTGGAGGCCAAAGGGAAGTAGAGAGAATGAAAGATAGGATTGCCCCAGATGGTCTTGTACATTTCTTAGTGACTGGTTGCAGAATGAGTCTGAGGTAGGTGTAGGCATGCTCATGGTGTAACTTATGGACTCCCTGTTTATAACAACTTGCATTTACACAGCGCCTTTAACGTAGTAAAACATCCCAAGGTGCTTCACAGGAGCGATTATCAAACAAAATTTGACACCGAGCCACATAAGGAGATATTAGGACAGGTGACCAAAAGTTTGGTCAAAGAGGTGGATTTTAAGGAGCCTCTTAAGGAGGAAAGAGATGTAGCGAGGTGGACAGGTTTAGGGAGGGAATTCCAGAGCTTAGGACCTTGGCAGCTGAAGGCACGGCCGCCAATGGCGGCGCGATTAAAATCGGGTATGCGCAAGAATTAGAGGAGCGCAGAGATTTATTTAGGAGAATTAGTCACTAATTGTATTGAGTTCCTATTTGTTCAACATTTTATCTGTATTTGAACCAATTACTTTTGCACAGCCTTGTGCAACCTCTGGTGTAAATGGCATGCAATATGTTTGTGTATTTTCTTGTTTAATGTTTAGCCCAAAGCGATTCTAACACGAGGAAGCAGCACGCCCTCATTACACAACAGCATGCTGCGGAACACCATCTTCCAGCTCATGATCAATACACTGGACCCCTTGACTGAAGGTAAGTGACTGAAACTCGTGTCTGGTATACCGTGAGAGCTGGTTATTCAGCAACTGGGGACCTCACCAAATTGGTTCATTCGTGGTCAGCAGACCATGTCAGACGCCCTTAAAGAGGCATTGCCTTTATTGAAAGTGGGCTATTTATTTTTGTGCATTTGCTGAACTCTGGGTTGCAATGATCACAGTTTATGGTGATTTGGCTCCTTGTCAAAAATTAAGGCAAGAAGAAATAATATTTTGCCCCTGCAGCAAAATGAGTTTGATTTTAACTCAAATGAATCCACTGTTCATGACAGTGAAACTCAATGAAATAACAGTGTGTCCCGCAGTCAGATTGTGACCTTCTGTCCTTTTAAGGGTATCACACTGCACTGGATGGAGGGTCTACTTTCTCAACCATAAATGAAGCTCTGATAGGAACCAGTTTGGTGGGAGATAAACCCGCCGATTGCTCCCTTTCTTTGACAACCTTCTCATACAGCCAATGTCTAATTGTACAGGTAAAGTTTCACTTTGGAAATTGGAGTGACAGTATTCAATGATTTGCTAATTTATCCAGATTAAGTTGAGACTTTAAATGCACTGTGTTGGTTGAAAGAACGGAGATCGGCATCACTTTCATTGCTGGATGCTGAGGCCCAATGGGTCATTAATAAATGTCAATAATTTTAAAAGTCTTCCTCATTTGCTCCACTCTAGATCTTCCCCATTCCCAACTCTCAGTCCAGGGAACAGACCTGGAGCCTGGTCCCAGGACTCTGTTAGTGTCTCTCTTGATCCAGCTAGCAGCCATTACATGGCAGCAACCTAATGGTTGAATCGCCCTCAATCTGTCCCCGCCCTCTAATCATCACCATGTCATCAAACAACCTTAAAAAACAACTTCAAATTAATAAATTGTTGACCTTTTATCTCATTCATGTGTCAGTCTCCTTTCTTACTGTCAAATTGCCTCTGGCCCCTAATCCCTCTGAAGGATTACCAACTCTGCCTTTCAAAAATAGATAAGCAGAGATTGGAGGCTAAGCAGATAACGGTGTGAGAGTCACAGCTGCTGACAAGGTCCTCCTAACCAGACAGCTCCTTCCCACGCCATCATTACAAAGCACACCTCACTAGATCACACCCACAGAAAATCTCTGCCACAGATTCAGTTATTACGAAGCCCTTGGGATGAGAACCATTCCCGCCCAGTTTTAAAAACTTGCACTCAGCTCCATGAGGAATCTTTTCAACAGTCTTAGTGAAGATGTCTGTCTCTCTGAGTTGGATAAATTCTTAGAGGCAGGATCGCCAACTCTGGTTGGATGTATTCCTGGAGGTTTCATCACATGACCTCCTGCCTCCAATCGCTCCGCCCCCCAAGCTATCGCCATTGGTCGCCCGACACGTTCACCCTCGCGGTGCCCGCCTTCCCTCGGCCAATTGGAAAGCGAGCGGACTCCGCATTACCCGATTGGATGATTTGTGCTGTCAGTCAAACAGACTTTTCCCATCTCCAATATTTTTTATGAGTAACAAAGAGTTTTTAAAGAAAATTTTCATAAACACACCATTTTTAAAGTCCCTATGATTTTTCTCCCGGGATTTTGCTGGTAGCAGAGTCCTGGAGATTAACCTCTAATTCCTGGAGACTCCAGGACGATCCTGGAGGGTTGGCAACCCCTACATAGAGAAGATGCCAGCAAGGAGATCACAGCACCAAAATACAAAACATCTCCGCAATGACTCAATCGGTAAGCTCTCCGTCTGGTTAGGAACTGGGGTATACTGATCGGGAAGGGCCCAAGATGCCTGCTGTGTGAAGCAGAGTTCAGCTGGGATATCAGAGTGAGCTCCTGGGACTGGGGGGAGAGGGGGAATCAGTCAGCGTCCATTACTTATTGCCATCTAATGACTCCTGCTGGTGAGCCTGGGTATGGAGTTTGGGTGGGGATAGAGTTAGGCCCAGCTCTGATGCCCCATCCCCATAAACAACCCTCTTAGGTCACAGATAAAGAAAGACTTGCATTTCTATAGTACCTTTCACGACCTCAGGACGTCCCAAAGCGCTTTACAGCCAATGAAGTACTTTTGAAGTGTAGTCACTGTTGTAAATTAGGAAACGCGGCAGCAAATTTGCGCATAGCAAGCTCCCACAAACAGCAATGTGATAATGATCAGATAATCTGTTTTAGTGATGTTGGTTGAGGGATAAATATTGATCAGGATACCGGGGTGAACTCCCCTTTTCTTCAAATAGTGCCATGGGATCTTTTACGTCTCCAGAGGGCAGACAGGGCCTCGGTTTAATGTCTCATCCAAAAGACAGCACCTCCGACAGTGCAGCACTCCCTCAGTACTGCCCTGCCTGGAGCGTCAGCCTAGATTGTGTGCTCAAATCACTGGAGTGGGGCTTGAACCCACAACCGACTAACTCAGAGGCAAGAGTGCTACCCATTGAGCCAAGGATAACACATGGAAATTGGTCCCAAACAGTGTCCAACTGGTTGAACGGTCCACCAGCACAGGTCAGGAGAGGGAGTGGGAAGGAAATAAAAATCAGGACACAGGTGCAACATTGGGACTCATTCTCCCGCTTTTCTCAATTTCTTTTTTGACCGGGGATTAAAGGTTAAACATCTGAAGCGAAGAGATGGCAAAACACCTCGAGCATGGCCAACATTGCCGGGATCTCTCAGCCTCACATGTACAAACTATCTAAAGGAACTTTCTTGGTTGCTTTGCCAAACATAAGTAAATAGGACTTGGGAGAAACACACAAGTGCCCTGTCTGTTTAGCTCTCTGGTTTGTAGTCAAGAATTTCTTTTCAAAGCACATGGTTAGCTGTAGGTCTTAATATTGATTCTGTTTCATCTGAATAACCTCCCACAAAATGGAGCCATTTGCAGGGTGTGTCAGGTCATTGAAAAGCCATTTTGAGAAAGATAGTTCAGACGAGGGTTGCCAACCCTCCAGGACTGCCCTGGAGTCTCCAGGAATTAAAGGTTAATCTCCTGGACACTGTTTCCAGCAAACCCGGTGGGGCGGGAGGTCATGTGATGAAACCTCCAGGAATACATCCAACCAGAGTTGGCAACCTGAGTTCAGACAGAGGATATTTAATAGTGGTTCGTACACAGGTATATGAGGACACTTACAGAGTCAACGTCAGAGACAAATCAGGGCACCATTTGTGTAGACCTTTTCATTGTTTAAACGTGCGCAGCCAGAATTGTTCCTTTGATTGCTTTTAAAATAAATGAGGGAGAATTTCTGGGGTGTGTCGTGTCCGAGAGAGTCCTCCCGGTGCTCTCTCTGTTTAAGAAAGCCTGCAAAGAGCTGGCAGTGTCCGTCATTGGGATCCATATTGCACTCATCCCAACATTCTGCCTCCTGGGAAACCAGCTTCATCCTTGCAGATTCAACACTCAAGTGTCTGGGACATATAGCAAACCACACCATGTCGTTCTGCATCCTGGAATATCAAGCACTCCGCATCCCCGGAGTCCCAGCACTCCGCATCCCCGGAGCCCCAGCACTCCGCATCCCCGGAGTCCCAGCACTCCGCATCTTGGCAGATTCAATGATTGCGAGCTCCAGATGTGAAAGTTACATTTTTGTATTCCAATGTATTTTGGTTTGCCAAGGAAGCTGTTTCCATAACAACGCATCGTTAAGGAGAGGCAGCTTTTCCTGATTCCGGCTGCCAGTTTTGGACGCCTCTGCGAATTGTAATGTGCAATGGGTACGATAATATAACCAATCGCCTGCCATGCATTGCTCAGTGAGGCTCATAGTATTATAACGGAGGATAGATTAATGGACCACACCTGTAAGTTGCTCGAACACATTGCATTGGCAGACAGTGATGTCAGTATTACAACTTATCCCCTTCTCGCCATATCCCGCAACACACCGATCCACCTTCTCCCTGTCCGGCAATACTTCCTCTGGGTCTCAAACATTTGCAGCATTTGTAAACACAGCAACCAGAGGAAATCTTCCATCCCCTTTCCTCTGTCCATATCTCTTACTTCCCTTGCTCTCGAACCTCATCTCATTGTTTCTGAAACCTAACTCCATGCTCCAGTGCCCCTCCCTGATAACTTGCCCTGGTTTCCTTCCTAATTTCCTAATCTCAACCTTGTGTGACCTGGGCTTTGAGCTCTGGTGAACTGAACAATTTGCCGGGATGAACTCTTGTCAGTTCACTTCATAATCTGGAAAACCTGAGGTCACCTTAAAGTCTCCTCTTTCCCAAAGAAACAAACCACACTTCCTGAACCTTTCCTTAATATTTAAAATCCCAATAATCTGACATCAGTGCAGAACAGTGTCAGCGGGAGCCTTGTATTTTCACAACTGGGCCTTTGTAAAATGTGCGTTCCTGCCCTCAGACGCTCATTAATGAGTGCTCCAGAATTATTTTTTAAATTAGCAAAATTGTGGGTCAATGACTGGCAGAAAGGAATTTATTTTGTTGGTTGGAATTTGCTAATTAATGAGAGTTTGTCTGTCCCTGTTGAGGAGTCCTCGCTGTTTGAGTTTCCATCTGCAGTGACCTTCAACTTATTCCTGGTAACTTTGTGCTTCACAAGCCTCCCAGTCCCAGCTGGTTGAATGCGTGTCAGGTGAATGAAAGTTCTTGGGTTTTAATCAGATTTGTTGAGATCTGGAGCAAAGCTGGATCATGGTGGTGAGTCGGAGCTCAATCAGCTTAGCACCAAGGGGATAAGTTGGTTCCCAGCATGCTCCTCCTGTTCCAAGTGGACTTTCTGTGGGAAGACAGCAGCCAATTGGATCACAAGGAGCCAACAACATCAATAGCTTGCTGTTTGCAGTGGGAAGTCCATGTGCGACTGTTACCATGTTACCAGGGCTCCAAGGGTTAGATTATGAGGAGAGATTTCATAAACTAGGACTGCATTCCCTGGAATATAGAAGGTTAAAGGGTGATTTGATTGAGGTTTTTAGGATTTTGAAAGGAATTGATAGGGTAGATAGAGAGAAACTGTTTCTGCTGGTGGGGGGAGTCTAGGACAAGGGGACATAACCTTAAAATCAGAGTCAGGCCATTCAAGAGGGAAGTTAAGAAATACTTCTTCATGCAAAGGGTGGTCAAAGTGTAGAACCCCTCTCCCACAAAAAGCAGTAGCTGCTAGCTCAATTAATAATTTTAAATCTGAGGTCGATAGATTTTTGCTAGCCAAGGGTATTAAGGTAGATGGAGCCAAGGCAGGTAGATGGAGTTAGGATACAGATCAGCCATGATCTCATTGAATGGTGGAACAGGCTCGAGGGGCTGAATGGCCTCTTCCTGTTCCTATGTTCCTACACTACTTCAAACAACGTACCTTAATTCTCCCCTCCCCTCAGAAGAGTGTCCCCTACTGCACCAGTGTAACATTCTCATGTCCCACACTGTCCATTTTCACAGGGACAGGCTTTACAAATCAAACTCACTGCAGCCCATTCACACTCCAGGAGCTCGAACTGGACCGGGGGGGGGGGGGGGGGGGCAAGCGGTTTGCCCCAGCGCCAAGAATGGTAAACCATAAAATCTACCCCATGGTCTCTCTGAGCAAGGCTGACATTCCACCGCCAGTTTACGCTGAATTGTGGACAGTTTTGGTGTTGCGAACTCGCCAGGAACTGGGTGAAGATTGGACCAAATTCAGGTCTGGCCCATAGCAGCAGAGAGCGATTCGTCTGAATGGGGTTAAAGTCTAAATCCCAGCTTTTTAACTCACTTCACCAACCAGTCCCTCTAACAACGTCATGTCCAGAATGTTCAAAAATCCAACCCCTTAATTGGACGCTCTGCCTATCTAATGAAACTGGTAGAATCAGAACCTGGTTGTCTGACTTTGGATCTAAAAGGAAAGTTCTTTACTGTCACAAGAAACTCACCGACCATTTTAATAGGATGGTCCTTAATACCGTTTTGTATACTTATTGCAGTGTAGCCAACGTAATTCAAAGTTGCCCTTTTTAAACTAATTGGACTTCACAGGTCAGCGGTTTGGTGTTTTGCGCCAGTCTTGAACCCCATTTAATTTAATCTCAGGCAGGCACGATCCTGAGGTCAAATACAATAGCGTTTCCTGCACTATCCCCATATCCCTTGATTCCCTTAATATTCAAAAATCTATCGATCTCTGTCTTGAATATACTCAACGACTGAGCCTCCACAGCCCTCTGGGGTAGAGAATTCCAAAGATTCACCACCCTCTGAGTGAAGAAATTTCTCCTCACTTCAGTCCTAAATGGCCGACCCCTTAATCTGAGACTGTGACCCCTGGTTCTAGACTCCCCAGCCAGGGGAAACATCCTCCCTGTATCTACCCCGTCAAGCCCTGTAAGAATCTTGTATGTTTCAATGAGATCACCTCTCATTCTTCTAAACTCTAGAGAATATAGGCCTAGTCTACTCAATCTCTCCTCATAGGACAATCCCCCCATCCCAGGAACCAGTCTGGTGAACCTTTGTTGCACTCCCTCTATGGCAAGTATATCCTTCCTTAGGTAAGGAGACCAAAATTGTACACAATACTCCAGGTGTGGTCTCACCAGGGTCCGATACAATTGCAGTAAGACGTCTTTACTCTTATACTCAAATCCTCTTGTAATAAAGGCCAACATACCATTTGCTTTCCTAATTGCTTTAATATTTAATAAAATACTTTAAAACTCAATATAAAATTCTATCATATTATGGTCACTCTTCCCTAAGGGCCCCTTTACTACAAGGTTATTAATTAACCCTTTCTCGTTACACAGTACTAGATCTAAAATAGCCTATTCCCTAGTTGGTTCCTCAACATACTGATCTAGAAAACTATCTTGCATACATTCCATGAATTCGTCCTCCACACTATTACTGCAAATTTGGTTTGCCCAGTCTATATGTAGATTAAAATCCCCCATGATTACTGTATTACCCTTGTTACATGCGCCTCTAATTTCCTGATTTATACTCTGCCCTACATTACAACTCCTGTTTGGGGGCCTATAAACAACTCCCACCAATGTTTTCTGCCCCTCGCTGTTTCTGAGCTCCACCCAAACTGATTCGACTTCTTGATTTTCTAAGCCAAAATCCTTTCTCTCTACTGTCTTTATCCCATCCTTTATTATCAGGGCTACCCATCCTTTATTATCAGGGCTACCCCTCCTCCTTTTCCATTTTGTCTGTCTCTTCTAAAAGTTAAGTATTCTGGGATATTTAGTTCCCAACCTTGGCCACTTTGCAACCATGTCTCCGTTATGGCTATTAGATCAATCCTGTTAATTTCTATCTGCGCTATTAATTCATCTATTTTGTTGCGAATGCTTCGCGCATTCAGATGTAGTGGCTTTAGCTTTAACTTATTTCTATTTTTCCCCTGATGTCACCTTAGTCACTGATGCCTTATTACCTTTGTTACTCTCTTTGTCCCTTCCTGACCCACTCGGCTTATTTTTACCCAAAACTCTACTCTGCTCTAGAGCCTTGACATTTCTCTCGCTGCTTTTAAATTTATTCTTTCCTGAATTCTCCCACCCCCCCCCCTTCATTAGTTTAAAGCCCGGTCTACTGCCCTAGTTATTTGGTTCGCCAGGACACTGGTGCCAACCCGGTTTAAGTGGAGCCCATCCCAACGGAACAGCTCCCTCTTTCCCCAGTACTGATGCCAGTGCCCCATGAACTGAAACCCCTTCTTCCCACACCACTCTTTGAGCTATGCATTTAAACCTCTAATATGTTTGTCCCTATGCCAATTTGCATGTGGCTCAGGTAACAATCCAGAGATTATTACCTTTGAGGTTCTGCTTTTTAATTTGGATCCTAGCTCATCAAACTCCCTCAGCAGAACCTCATTCCTAGTTATAGAATCATAGAAATTTACAGCACAGAAGGAGGCCATTTGTCCCATCTTGTCCACGCCGGCCGACAAAGAGCTATCCACCCTAATCCCACTTTCCAGCACTTGGTCCGTAGCCTTGCAGGTTACGGCACTTCAAGTGCATATCCAAGTACTTTTTAAATGTGATGAGGGTCTCTGCCTCTACCACCCTTTCAGGCAGTGAGTTCCAGACCCCCACCACCCTCTGGCGGAAAACATTTCTCAACTCCCCTCTAAACCTCCGACCAATTACTTTAAATCTATGCCCACTGGTTATTGACCCTTCTGCTAAGGGAAACAGGTCCTTCCTATCCACTCTATCTAGGCCCCTCATAACTTTATACACCTCAATTAGGTCTCCCCTCAGCCTTCTCTGTTCTAAAGAAAACAACCCCAGCCTATCCAATCTTTCCTCATAGCTAAAATTCTCCAGCCCAGGCAACATCCTTGTAAATATCCTCTGCACCACCTCTAGTTCAATCACATCCTTCCTGTAATGTGGTGACCAGAATTGCACGCAGTATTCTAGCTGCGGCCTAACTAGTGTTTTATACAGTTCAAGCATAACCTCCCTGCTCTTATATTCTCTGCCTCGGCTAATAAAGGCAAGTATTCCGTATATCTTCTTAACCACCTTATCGATCTGTCCTGCTACCTTCAGGGATCTGTAGACATGCACTCCAAGGTCCCTCTGATCTTCTGCACTTCGCAGTGTCCTACCATTTATAGTGTATTCTCTTGCCTTGTTTGCCCTCCCCAAATGCATTACCTCACACTTCTCCAGACTGAATTCCATTTGCCACTGTTCTGCCCACCTGACCAGTCCATTGATATCTTCCTGCAGTCTGCAGCCGTCTTCTTCATTATCAACCACACGGCCAATTTTTGTATCATCCTCAAACTTCTTAATCATACTTCCTACATTGAAGTCCAAATCATTGATATATAGTTCTACCTATGTCGTTGATTTCTACATGGACCATGACAACTGGATCCGCCCCCTCCCATTCCAAGTTCTTCTCCAGCTGCGAGGAGGTGTCTTTAACTGTGGCACCGGGCAGGCAACACAACCTTTGGAACTCTCGGTCGCGGCTCCAGATATGCCATTGTGTCGTCAGCACCCCTCATAATTTACATGCCTCCATCTTCATTATTAGTAATTTGGGGATATATTTTGCTCTGGGTGAGTCTAGACTGGAGGGAGACAATGAACCGCATTCTCTTGTTATTATCACTAGTCTAAGGTTTGCTCACTGCCTGAAATGGGCACACAGAAAGTAGCGGGAAAGCTCTCACTAACGGGCTGTGCTGGGAAATGTGTGCAGTTTTGTGCAGGGTGGAGGATATCTGGTTCAGATCAGAGTCAGTCATACGGAAGAAGAGTGAACACAGCGAGTAGTTAGTGTGTAACGGTAAGCAGTGATAGATTAGGGAGGTGCACGGGATGTGGTTGTCACTCTTTACTGAACCCAATTCCCACTGGCAACCCTAACCTGGCCTAGCACAAGACGTTTAGATCAGGCAGGAGACAAGGCTGGATTTTCATTGACTACGAATGGGCAAAAAATCTCATTTACATCGGTTCATAAATCTATCTGTAAGACCCAGTGCCATTAACTTTATCTGTATGTGTGTGCGTTTGTACTTGTACACTGAGTGTGCATGTGTTTGTATGCGTGTGGATATCTGTGTATGTCTGTGTACATGTGTGAATCTTCATGCATGGCTCTGTGTATATGTGCATGTTTTCTGTACCTGCGTGTGTGTGTGTCTGTACACTACTGTTCTTGTGTCTATGTGTGGTCAGGGATGTCCCAGTACGAGAGTCTGTGCCTGTTCAGTGTTATAAGGACAGTGTGTGATTTGTCGTTGTTGATACACTGTCGTACTAAGTGCCAGAGTTAAGTTTCCCATGTTACAGACTGACACTAACTCACTGCAAGATGTGCATAAAGCGCTTTCCCCTGATTTCTATCTAATCTGCTTTTGAAATGGTGACAGTGCATGGAACAGCTGCAGATTGTTTAACATCTGGATTCTGGTTGTATCCTATGTGTGAAAATCCTCCACAGTTCCTGTGGGATTTGGGAATCTGCTTGGAGCCCTTTCCCTGGCCTATATCTGGAATGATTGAGACCAGGTCTGGAGTTATTTCTGGGCCAGTGCAGATTCAGGGTTAAACGGTTTGTTTCAATAAGTAGTGCAGGTTAGATCCTTGTTCCTTGTCTGTTTAATCTCTTGTAGAAGGAAAATTAATTTTAACAGTAGATTTCCCTTGAAGAGGTTCATAAGATAAATGCGGCATAGGAGGCTAATTTTTTTTTAATCTTCGCTTATCCATCCAAGGAAAAATCTGAGGGGAAATGTTACAGCCCTCCCCATCACCTCATCCAACTAGATCTTGGATTGATCTGTTTCCACTACCCTACCCTGTCTATGACTCTGGCTGAATCATAGAATGATACAGCACAGGGGGCCATTCGGCCCATCGAAGAAGTTCTTCGTGACATGTGTCCTAAATTGACCCGTCACCATCTTTAGTCCAGGTTCCCTGGGTCCTTGCTTGCCTTGAAGTGATGCTCACAATTTACCTTCTCAAAACACTTTAGTGCTTTATAAGGTTGCTCTCACAGTAGCCTCTGTTCAAGATTAGTACCACATATGTCTGGGCCCACTGGTTATATAGAAATCAGGCATTACCTATATGGGATACCAGCCTCTGCAGTTGTTCAGAATGGTTCTGCATTGTGCGCCGAGTCGCTCAAAGTGCTTCCAGAACCTTCTCCATTTGTAACATCTCTTTTGTTTGCAGTGAAGTTTAAGCAGAAGGCTGAAGTAATGAACAGTTTGGCCAAGGGCAAGGGAAGGTCAAAAGATCAAGAAGGAAACAAAATGAAAGGTGAGACACGGAGGAATGCGTTAAACTGGGTGGGAGGTGGGAACGTGTGAATAATGGTGTCACAAACTGTGAGTCCAAATAGAAGCATTCTCCTTTCTTGTCTGAAGTGTGAGATTGAGTTGCATTCTTGAAACACATAAGGATTGCAGATCCTGTCATGTATATTCAAGGCTGAGATCGCTAGATTTTTGGACTCCAGTTGAATCAAGGGATATGGAGATAGTGCAGGAAAATGGGGTTGAGGTCGAAGATCAGCCATGATCTTATTGAATGGCGGAGCAGGCTGGAGGGGCCGTGTGGCCTCCTCCTGCTCCTAATACTTATGTTCTTATGACTCACACCAGTGAACTGGGCAGTTTGACACGGAGTACCTTGTACGTATTATGGTCACATACCCTCCCCACCGATGTGGGTTGAAGATTAAAGCATTCAATAGGATAGATACGGAGAAACTATTTTCTCTGGTGGGGGAGTCCAGAGCAAGTGGGCACAATCTTAAAATTAGAGCTAGGTCATTCAGGAGTGAAATCAGGAAGCACCTTTTCACACAACGGGTAGTGGAAATCTGACATTCTCTCCCCTAAAATTTTGTGGCTGCTGAGGGTCAATTGGAGCTTTCAAGACTGAGATCGCTAGATTTTTGTTTGGTAAGGGTATCAAGGGATATGGAGCAAAGGCGGGTAAATGGAGTTAAGGTTCAGATCAGCCATGATCTAATTGAATGGGGGAGCAGGCTCGAGGGGCTGAATGGCCTCCTCCTGTTCCTATGTTATCCGCAGTTTCCAACTGTCCATGTTGCAGAAAACAAACGGAACAAGGACAGGTGTTCCGATAAGTGAACAGCGCAGTTCTCAGGCTTTCCTTGACTGGTCGACTGCTGGCTGTATCATCCATTTCCTTTGGATTATTTTCCTCGTTTTCAGGATTCTCTGCACCGCACACCATTTCCTGGCCAAGCTACTGGGCAGCCAATGCTGTCCCAGACTCGGTCAGTCATGATTTGTAACCAGCCCGTGGGATAATTGCTGTCCAGCTCATCCCGCCGTGGACTAACATCCACTGGTGCAGTAGAGCCCTGGAAACCCTTGTGGGAAGTCTGTTGGAAGAGGCTCAGAATCTGCTCTTCCTTGAAGCCGTTCTAATTTTGTTTTGCTTAACTTAAGTCGTCTTTTATTTAGTTCTTAAGGAAGTACATTCATGGATACTTTTATCGATTGTACCTGGAGTTCACATTCACACTTATATTTTATGAGCCTATTGGATGTTCACACTTGTATCTTACCAAAGTGTACATTCCGATACATATTTTCTAAAGCCATTGTACCTTTTGATTGCATGGTACCTGCAGGAGAAATGCATCAGTACATCCAGCTTTCTTGGAAGGACTGTACTGCACTTGCACTGAGCGCTCTTTACATTTGAATTGCGTTCTCACTTCCTGTTGTGGATGGTAACTGAAGTAAAATTTAATCTGTAGCTCCATCAATATTGTTTACTTACCTGCTCTGGCCTACAGTGTCTCCTCAATTTATCCAATGTCAGATTTTAAAAGAATATTGGGGAGTGGGAGGCCCAATTGGTTTAAGCACCATCCTTTCACCTCTGCAACCTTAGTCACTCTGTCTGACATTGCTGCTGCGTGAAATGAGTTTGCTAATCCTCAATCCAGATACTAGTTGGTGTATGAGCAAGGCATAAAACTGCATGCATTCTGGCACAGACTAAGAGAGAGCATAACAAAGGCACGTGATGGGAGTGGAAATGCCAGCATGGGTATTTGGCAAAGTTTTGAGGCAGAGTAGCGAGTACTTTGTTAAGACTTTTCTCAGTGGACTGTTTGCTCTTGAGGTTGTGAATGTTTGAGCTGTGGAACTTCAGGCACCCACATTCGCATCAGGTGTTTCCAAGTAAAGTACAGCACAGGTCAGGTGCGGAGTGACGCTTCCTCTGCTCTGCCCCAACCCCAGCAGAGCACCCCTACTGCCACCAGTGTGACATTTTCATTCTCTGCACCAGCCATCTCTGGAGATTGCCAATCAGTAACAAATTAGAGACAGTTCTGTGCTGTGCACACACACACACACACACACACACACAGGAACAGCAGGAGGCCATTCAGCCCCAAGCCTGTTCCACCATTCATCGAGATCATGGCTGATCCGTAGCCTAACTCCATCTACCCGCCTTGGCTCCATACCTCTTGATACCCTTGGCTAGAAAAATCTATCAATCTCAGATTTAAAATTAATTGAGCTAGCATCTACTGCTTTTTGTGGGAGAGGGGTCCACACTTCTACCACTCTTTGCGTGAAGAAGTGTTTCCTAACTTCTCTCCTGAATGGGCTGGATCTGATTTTAAGGTCATGTCCCCTTATCCGCACCAGCAGAAAAAGTTTCTCTATCCACCCCATCAATTCCTTTCAAAATCTTAAAAACCTCAATCAAATCACCCCTTCACCTTCTTTATTCCAGAGAATACAAGCCTAGGTTATATAATCTCATAATCTAACCCTCAGAGCCCTGCTAACATTCTGGTGAATCTGCACTGCACCCCGTCCAAGGCCAATATATCCTCTCTAAGGTGCGGTGCCCTGAACTGTACACAGTGCTCCAGGTGTGGTCTAACCAGGGCTTTGTGTAGCTGTAGCAAAACCTCCTCATTATATTCTAGCCCTCTAATTATAAAGGCTAACATTCCATTAGCCTTTTTGATTATTATTTGTACCCGACTACATTTTAGTGATCTGTGTACATAAATCTCTTTGTACCTCCACTGTTCCTAGCTTTTCACCATTTAAATACTCAGATCTATCCTTTTTTGGTCCAAAATGGATGACCTCATACTTACCTGCATTGAAATCTATCTGCCAGTTTCTCCCACTCAATCTAGCAATGTCTCTGTCATTTTATGCTCCCATCTACACTACGTACTATACCACCGATGTTTTGTGTCATCGGCAATCTTGGATATGTAGCTCTCTATTGTGTTATCTAAGTCATTAATAAATATCGTGAATAGTTGGGGCCAATGTTCCCTCTTTTTTTTTGGGTGTTAAGCCCCTTAGGGGCTGTGCAACCCATTCACAGTTCTGCGCATGCACGAAATTTTACATTGAAAAAGCCGGTCCCGGACTGCGCGGGACTGGCAGAGAGGTACACTATTCTTTGCACTTTTGTATGCTCTTTCCTTTAGTTTTATGTTATCTCTCATCTGGCTTTTTATTTGGTAAGTAGAGCTCTTGCCACTTAGGGGTGCACACTGGTCCTGTATTAAGCGAAACTATTTTTGGAACACCTCCCACTGTTCATCTGTAGTTTTACCCAATAACAGTTTGATCAGTTTGCTGTCGTCGGTCTCTGTCTCATCCAGTTACCGTTAGCCCTACCAAAATCTAGAATCGGAGTAGCTGTGTCAAGTTTCTCCTTTTCAAACCTAACATTGAATTGGATCATATTACGATCTCTGTTAGTTAAATGTTCCCTTACTGTTAGATTATTAACCAAGTCTGGCTCATTACTCATTCGTAAATCTATGGCCTGCCCTCTTGTCATAACCTCAAGGTCATAAGTTGAGGGAGGCCATTCAGCCCATCCACCTACAGTCCCTTTATTGCTGCATCTAATTCTTTCTTAAATGATTGAGTTTTTGCCTCCACTGGTCTATCTGGGAGTCCATTCGCTGTTGTACTAGGTTGAGACTCTTCAAACAAATTTCACGGAAGCGCTCAAAAGAAGGGAGATCTCTGAAGGAAGCTGTAGACTGCAGGAAGATATCAATAAATTTGTCAGGTGGGCAGAACAGTGGCAAATGGAATTCAATCCGGAGAAGTGTGAGGTAATCCATTTGGGGAGGGCTAACAAGGAAAGGGAATGCACATTAAATGGTAGGACACTGAGTAGTGTAGAGGAACAAAGGGACCTTGGAGTGCATGTCCACAGATCCCTGAAGGTAGCAGGCCAGGTAGATAAGGTGGTTAAGAAGGCATATGGAATGCTTGCCTTTATTAGCCATGGCATAGAATACAAGTCATGATGCGGAGATGCCGGTGTTGGACTGGGGTGGACAAAATTGAGAGGTCGCACAACACCAGGTTATAGTCCAACAGTTTTATTTGAAATCACAAGCTTTCGGAGCTATCGATTTGCTCCTTCCTCAGGTGAAGGAAGGAACTTCACCTGAGGAAGGAGCAAATCGATAGCTCCGAAAGCTTGTGATTTCAAATAAAACTGTTGGACTATAACCTGGTGTTGTGCGACCTCTCAATAGAATACAAGAGCAGGGGGGTTATGCTTCAACTGTATAAAACACTAGTTAGGCCTCAGCTAGAGTACTGTGTGCAGTTCTGGTCACCATATTACAGGAAAGATGTGATTGCACTAGAGAGGGTACAGAGGAGATTTACAAGGATGTTGCCGGGAGTAGAGAATCTTAGCTATGAGGAAAGACTGAATAGGCTGGGTCTGTTTTCCTTGGAACAGAGGAGGCTGAGGGGAGACCTTATTGAGGTGTATAAAATTATGAGGGGCATAGATAAAGTGGACAGAAAGGATCTATTTCCCTTAGCAGAGGGGTCAAAAACCAGGGGACACAGATTTAAAGTAATTGGTGGAAGGTTTAGAGGGGATTTGAGGGGAAATTTCTTCACCCAGAGGGTTGTGGGGGTCTGGAACTCACTGTCCGAAAGGGTGGTAGAGGCAAAAACCCTAATCACATTTAAAAAGTACTTGGATGTGCACTTGGGATGCTCTAACCTGCAAGGCTACGGACCAAGAGCTGGGAAGTGGGATTAGGCTGGGTAGCTCTTTGTTGGCCGGCACGGACACAATGGGCCAAAATGGCCTCCTTCCGTGCTGTAACTTTCTATGATTCTATGTAGTGGAACCCAAGTCCCAGAGGTGAAAGGCCACTGTGCTAAACCTACTGCACAATCCAATCGCTCAGGAAAGAGCTTAACTGTAACTCTATCTGTGTTACTCTTAGATATGGGATGACGGAATGCTGTTACGAAGTATGTAAAGTGGAAAACAATCTTCGATTCCCAGCACTGGTCTCTGGGCTAGTCTCGATCACCGAGAGGCTTTGGAGAGGAATTTCTCAGATTTTTTTTCCCTAATTGGGCTTGGGTTTTTGATGTGGTTTTCCGCTTATCCTGGAGGGGGTAAGGAGCCTTGAACTGATGTTTCAGGCATCACAACTCTACGGGACAGGCTAGATGGACCAGATAATCTATTCCTGTCTGATATTTGCATATGTTTGTATGTCTGTATATAATACTGGCTTTCACCTTGGTGAACAGAAAATTTCATCAAAAATACAAGTTGATAATAGAGCGTTCCTGAACATTGGATTAAAAGAGGAAGCCTCTGCTACCCATTCTGGGCTGCATGCTTTGAAGAGTGGGATGCTCCACTTTGAGTGTTTAAGGGGTACTTTTGCTGAGTAAGGTGCCCAATGATGGTGATGCAGTGATGTTGTCAAATCTGCAAACCCGTTAACTCAAATTAGTAACTGAATAATAAGTCACATCACTTGCCCCTGAGCGGAGAAATGGCTGTAGGTGATATTCCAGGATGAATGCTTGTCACTTTGGTTTGACATCCCTCTCGCCACCATGTTAATGAGGGTATTAGCCCATTTAAAATAAACAGGTAACTGCCTCCACTACAATAGTGGACAGGGGAAGATTATATAAATGTGAGACATTCTTCTACTAATATTAACAATAATTTCTAGATTACGATGTCTACTTATTAAGACTGTCAATATGGCAGACTTCAAGTGGACCTTTTAGAGAAATATTTTTAAAATTCATTCTCGAGATGTGGGCATCGCTGGCAAGGCTGGCATTTATTGCCCATCCCTAGTTGTCCTGAGATGGTGGTGGTGGGCCTTCTTCTTGAACCAATGGTAGTAGTTTAATACAAACGGAGTGACTTGCTGGGCCACTTCAGAGGGCAGTTAAGAGTGAACTACGTTGGCATGGGACTGGAGTCACATATAGGCCCAGACCAGGTAAGGACAGCAGGTTTCGTTCCCTAAAAGGACATTAGTGAACCTGTTGGGTTTTTACGACAATCCGACAGCTTCATGGTCACTTTTACTGATACCAGCTTTTCATTTCTAGATTTTTTTCCATTAAACTGAATTCAAATTTTTAGAAAAAATGATTCCTAGTTGTTGCAAGAATTGAGCCAGAATGAAAACTCTGATACTGAAATAACGTCCCTTTTAATAATGAATATAAAGAGTAGAGTGATGAAACCTTGAAGATTCTGGTACTTTCTGTTTAACAGATGGAGAAACAGATGACAAGACCGACGAGAAGACCGACGAGAAGACCGACGAGAAGACCGACGAGAAGACCGACGAGAAGACCGACGACAAGACCGACGACAAGACAGACGACAAGACAGACGACAAGACCGACGACAAGACCGACGACAAGACCGACGACAAGACCGACGACAAGACCGACGACAAGACCGACGACAAGACCGACGACAAGACAGATGAGAAGACCGATCTCCCCAACACGGTGAATGTTGAAGTAACCCCCCCAACTGATTCACCAACCACATCGTCACCGACAGCAGATGCCGAGGATGAGGCCAATCCCACCAAAGACCAAGTACGTGGCCCCAAAGGATCTACTCTTCTTCCGTTTCAACTACTCTACATTTTGTCTATTCTGTTCAATGAGTGGAGAGGGAGCAGTGTTAATGGGAGGAGAATATCCATCCAGGGCCTGCGTTATGTGGGGATTGTGCCATTGCAGTGATAGGGGCTCAGTGTGGGGGTTGAACCAACATGGACACTATCTCAACACAGTGGCTGTGTCAGTGTGGTGGCAGAACCCTACTGATATCAGTACTGGGTTTTTCTTGAGCTAGTTTGCTTTGCCACTCCTGGTTCAGACTTTTACCATTGCCATAGAAATGGGATTATTAAAAACTAGAGGCTAGCCACGGGCGAGAAACTGTCTCAAAAACATTGCTTGGTTGATTTGATTGGAAGCAGACACTTTTTCTAGACACTGTCTTAAGTGGAAGCCTGGGAAATATTGAGAATTCAATTTGAAACTCAACCTCGTCTTTCATAGGACCAATGGTTGAGTTCTTTTTTGAAAAAACGGAGAGAGCGGATGAAGGTAGTGTAGTTGATTTGGTATAAATGGACTTTCAGAAGGTATTTGATAAAGTGTCACATAAGAGTTAGCAAAATTGAAGCCCATGGGAATAAAGGGACAGTGGCTGCGTGGATACGAAATTGGCTAAGGGACAGAAAGCAGAGAGTAGTGGTGAGCAGTTGTTTTTCAGAGTGGAGGGAAGTCTACAGTGGTGTTCCCCAGGGGTCGGTATTGGGACCACTGCTCTTTTTGGTATATATTAATGATCTGGACTTGGGAGCACAGGGCATAATTTCAAAGTTTGCAGATGAGACAAAGCTTAGAAATGTTGTAAACAGTGAGGAGGATAGTAAAAGACTTCAGGAGGACATAGACAGACTGGTAGCAGATGAAATTTAATAGAGAAGTGTGAAGTGTATATTGGACCAATCAGCAGTGCGGTATCAGTGTGGTGTATTGTCTCCTTGTTTCTGAATGAACTGGGTTTGGTTTTATCTGACTAAATCCAGGACTTTATTTGAACTTTGAACAACAGAAAGATGTTGAAGTTCAGTCCTTGACTCGGGAGATGTACTGGAGAGAATTGAGCTCTTCACTTCCAATATACATACATGCTGCATACTAGGTACCTTGTATGCTCAAAAATCTTTGTAATTCTGATGCTAAACCATAGCGTGACTCACAATTCAAACACCTTTTAAACATTAGCAATATATAGTGAATGCTTTGAATGAATCTTTGTATTTCTGATGCTAAATCATTTGGTATTAGGAAGCAGACGATACGAAGGGTGAAGATGATGGTGGCGGTGATGGTGGTTCTGATGGTAGCGATGACGATGATGATAGTGACGACAGCGATGAAGATAGTGATGATGATGAGGACAATGAAGATGAGGATGAGGAGAATGACGAAGAACCTTTAAGTCTTGCATGGCCAGATACCCGACGGAAACAGGTCACTTACCTGTGCCTATTGCCCATTGTGTTCCCGCTCTGGCTAACGGTGCCTGATGTCCGAAACGCAGTAAGTGAGAAAGTATTGTGTAGAAAATTAGTTATTAGCAACGGAGCAAATGAGGAGTCTGAAATTTGATCGAGTGATATGTTCAACATCATAAACCATAAAAGAAAAACCTGAAATTAAATTAAATTAAATGACCCCCAGTTTAAGAGGTTACATTTACCTAAAATGTAGAGGAGAGAATATCTGTGACGTACGTTACTTTCTTCTTCAACAGGCTTCAAGGAAATACTTCATCGGAACTTTTCTTGGATCAATTATGTGGATAGGCGCTTTTTCATACTTGATGGTGTGGTGGGCCCACCAGGTAGGTGCAGTGTTACTAAAAAACGACTTGATCCCACACAGATTCAATCCATGGATGTGTGGGCTGCGGCTGGAATATAAAACCCACACGATTCACAGCCTTAAGTACTGGAACTCTTAACTATATCCGTGCAGAACGAGTCCTACAGTAGTTTGCTGAGAAATGTTCTCCTTGGAACAGGATTCCTATAAACTACAGTTTAATATCTGTGTCGCTCTCCACTTACTGAATTATTGAGCTGTTCAACACGACAAAACTAACTCAACACACAATAGAAACATATTTTGCATAAATATAATTAGACTTTAAAACCCAGTGATCCTTTCAGTTGTGATTTAACACTGCTGCAATTGTTTTTAGTTTGAAGACGCACTATATGCCAGATAACTAGAAAACATTTATGCTTAGTTATGGCATTTATATATAAATCTTCTGCTTGTATCATAAATTTCATACAATGTTAAATTTGGGAAAGTGTTCAGTTCACTAGAATTCTGTACAATCGAATGAGTGAAATGGTTTGGTTCCTTTTATTCCATCCACTGGGAGTGAACGAGAGGCAGTTCCTGCCATTAGCAGACTTTGCAGTAATTGGTTTGATATGAATAAATGGGAAGGACTTCGGTCCTGTGGAATTCCTTTTTAAAATTTTCTCCCATCCTCTCTTGAAGGCATTGACCCTCACTGGGGTACTGGTCCCGGGAAGGTGTTGACCCTCACTGGGGTACTGGTCCCGGGAAGGTGTTGACCCTCACTGGGGTACTGGTCCAGAGAAGGTGTTGACCCTCACTGGGGTACTGGTCCCGGGAAGGTGTTGACCCTCACTGGGGTACTGGTCCCGGGAAGGTGTTGACCCTCACTGGGGTACTGGTCCCGGGAAGGCGTTGACCCTCACTGGGGTACTGGTCCTGGGAAGGCGTTGACCCTCACTGGGGTACTGGTCCCGGGAAGGCGTTGACCCTCACTGGGGTACTGGTCCCGAGAAGGCGTTGACTCTCACTGGGGTACTGGTCCAGAGAAGGTGTTGACCCTCACTGGGGTACTGGTCCCGGGAAGGTGTTGACCCTCACTGGGGTACTGGTCCCGGGAAGGTGTTGACCCTCACTGGGGTACTGGTCCAGAGAAGGTGTTGACCCTCACTGGGGTACTGGTCCAGAGAAGGTGTTGACCCTCACTGGGGTACTGGTCCCGGGAAGGCGTTGACTCTCACTGGGGTACTGGTCCCGAGAAGGCGTTGACTCTCACTGGGGTACTGGTCCCGAGAAGGTGTTGACTCTCACTGGGGTACTGGTCCCGGGAAGGTGTTGACCCTCACTGGGGTACTGGTCCAGAGAAGGTGTTGACCCTCACTGGGGTACTGGTCCCGGGAAGGTGTTGACTCTCACTGGGGTACTGGTCCCGGGAAGGTGTTGACCCTCACTGGGGTACTGGTCCCGAGAAGGCGTTGACCCTCACTGGGGTACTGGTCCCGAGAAGGCGTTGACCCTCACTGGGGTACTGGTCCCGAGAAGGTGTTGACCCTCACTGGTACATGTGTCCCCAGAAGGTGCTGGATACGGTTCCGTGGGTATCAGCAGCTCTCCAACACCCTGCTCATGTGGCATCTTCTGGCGCGAGCCTAGACATTGAGTATCAGCTATTTGACAAGGGAGGACGTCATTGCTGAATCTCTTCCTACTCTCACTCAACGTCATTATGTAGGTGCATCTTCCAGTAGAAATCATTAGAGGGGGAACCTTGGCTGACATTTCCCAACCAATCGCAGTGGTACTGAGGCAAACTTTAGTGTCCAACCTTGGCCCAGCTGAGAGCAGCTAATCCAAACCTGGACCTTTAGGTTTGTATAACTTGCTACAGCAGGCAGTGCATTTACACAGCAAGCTGAAACTCTGCACTTGGATCAGAAATCCTTTTTACTCCAGAGTCAACAGTATGAAGACAGGTGAGATTCTGTGATCTAGTAGAAGGTTACGGATCCTACAGCTATTTCTTTTATTACCCAGGTCGGTGAAACGATTGGGATTTCCGAAGAGATAATGGGCTTAACCATCCTTGCTGCGGGCACCTCAATCCCTGACCTCATCACCAGTGTTATCGTCGCTCGCAAAGGTCTGGGGGACATGGCGGTGTCCAGCTCGGTGGGAAGCAACATCTTCGACATCACCGTCGGGCAAGTATCGCTCCCAGTCTGTTGAGATAATGGGGTGAATTTCTGGTGGGCGGGGGAATGAGTATTTCCATGTGGGTGGGGGCGAATTTTCGCTGGGGAGGGGGGTCTCCGTTTACGCCATATTTTGTGGTTCCTGCAGCTCCTCCATTCAAGATACAATTGGACGAACTGAAGATCACCCACAGAAATTCACTCCTCCCTAGTGTCTATATTTTAATGTGTAACCTTTCAAGTTTACTGTTTATCCAACTTTCTGTTAGCCATGGCTCAGTGAGAGCACCCACGCCTGAGTCCAAAGGTTCAAATCCCACTCCAGAGACTCAGGACAAAATCCAGGCTGACACTCCAGTGCAGTACTGAGGGAGTGCTGCATTGTCAGAGGTGCCATCTTTCAGATGAGACATTTAACCGAGGCCCCGTCTGCCCTCTCAGGTGGATGTAAAAGATCTCCTGGCACTATTTCGAAGAGGAGCAGGGGAGTTCTCCCCGGTGTCCTTGCCAACATTCCCTCTAAGCTATGCGGCTGCGTAGCTCTCTGTTGGTCCCGTGCAACACGGGACCGGCTTTTCAAATGTGAAATTTTGTGCATGCACAAAACTTTGAATGGGCCGCGCAGCCCATTAAAGGGATTGCATACCGAAAAAAAAATTAGGGGGAACATTGATCCTGGCCAATATTAATCCTTTAACCAACATCACTAAAACAGATTATCTGGTCATTATCTCATTGCTGTTTGTAGGAGCTTGCTGTGTGAAAATTAGCTGCTGCTTTTCCTACATTACAACAGTGACTGCACTTCAAAAGTCCTTCATTGGCTGTAAAATGCTTTAGGATGTCCTGAGGTCATAAAAGGCGCTATATAAATGCAAGTTCTTTCCATGCCAAACATAGATCCACAGCAGGTTTCGCCTATGCTGCATTGTCCCACAGAATCCCATTGAATCACAGAATCCCCACAGTGCAGATAGAGGCCATTTCGGCCCATCGAGCCTGCACCGACACTTATCCCACCCTATCCCCGTAACCCCACGTATTTAATCCCCCTAACACTAAGGGTCAATTTATCATAGCCAAATCAACCTAACCCGCACATCTTTGGACTGTGGGAGGAAACCGGAGCACCCGGAGGAAACCCACGCAGACACGGGGAGAATGTGCAAACTCCACACAGACAGTCCCACTTTACACAGACCCACTTCTCATGATCCACAGAGGAAAGAGGGGGATAGATTGAGAGAAAGGAGAGAGACACGGAGCACTTTTAGACACTCCTATTCTATCTGTACCACCTGTTTCAAAGAATCAATGATTTTAATAGGTTGAAAAGGGCCTTTCATCTCACTGAAAAGTTCACTTAATTAGAAACTTGATGATGTAACTACACTGCAGGCTATGAGGGTCACAGCACCTCAGAAAGAGTTTGAATGTGACAGAAAGATATTTCACACCAATTAAAAAGCCAGCACACACTCAAGTCCTGACTGTGCGGAAATTCTCAGAGCAGCACCGGTGCTGCAGACGCACGTACAGTGTTAGACGTTAGGTGCTGTCAGAACTGTGCTGGCCTCTAATTGCACAGGTGGGGTGGCACTAAGTCCTGCTTCAACAGACGTGTTCAGAGCGGTACCTAATCACAGGTTTCCCAATCTGATCAGCTCGCGATCCTGGCTTCACACAATCACGCGGAGCACTGTCAAGTTAAACAATTGTCTTGAAAATGTCAATTACAACAGGTTACCATCTGAAGCTGATTTAAGGGGCAGATTGGCACGGCTGGTATCACTGTCACCTCAAGAGAGTCCGAAGGTTATCGGCTATAGCCCCACTCCAGGACGTGAGCAAATTAACTAGCTACTGTGTGATGAATTCTGAGCGCCATGGGGCGGGGGTGGATGTCAGGCTCCATCAGCTATGGAAGGGCTGCTGGCTGCCCTTAAAGCAGCATCACGTAAAATAAAATTCTTACGGCACCAAGTTCCCCTTCATTGGAGGCTAACAAAATACAGGGGTGTAAACTACAGGCTATACCTTAGTATAGTGAGAGGGACATGCGGGCAAAAAACATTTATTGTAAAGTCTTACCTTCACTATGGAGGTCCCACCGATTGGCAATGCGGAGTTTCAGCAGCAGCCGCTTGTCTCTGCAGTCATTCATGATGAGTACCAAGCCCTGGGTATTCGAACATGTGTTATCATACCCGGCCTGCACGGCCCATGGGTACAAATTGAAAAAATACAATATAAATGGTTGACTTTAATATGAATATCAAAAAATGAACAAACCATTAAATACCTGTACATATTTAATTCTCTCTCAACATAGCATTGATTTTTCTTCTCTTTCAACAATTTGCATTTATATAGCACCTTTAACGCAGTAAAACGTCCTAAGGCGTTTCACAGGAGCGTAAATCAGACAAATTGACACTGAGCCACATAAGGCGATATTAGGACAAGTGACCAAAAGCTTGGTCAAAGAGGTAGGTTTTAAGGAGGATCTTAGAGATGGAATTTCAGAGCTTAGGGTCTAGGCGGCTGAAGACACGGCCACCAATGGCGAAGCGATGAAAATCGGGGATGCGCAAGAGGCCAGAATTGGAGGAGCGCAGAGATCTCAGAGGATTGTAGGGCTGGAAGTGGTTAGAGAAAGGGAGGGGCGAGACCATGGAGGCATTTGAACAAGAGGATGAGAACTTTAAATTCAAGGCATTTTGTCTCCTCCACCCAGCCGAAGGACCGGTGACTGTTTTCTAGCCTGTGTGTGTCAGTCTGTGGCTGGTATCCGAGGTACACAAGTCTCTTTTGGCTTGAACTCGGTCTCTGAGTTGCCAACCCTCACATCACTACTGCTGGACACCTTACTCCTTGTCCCCAGCCAAGTTTACCGTGTGGGGATTTCAAAGCATAAAATATTGCTGCTCAACCCCTGCTGGTAGCCTCATTGCACAGCTCAAGCACTCACTCACTGGTTGTAATATTCACTGTTCCTATCCATACAACCTCTCTCACACACAATCACATTTACTCATCTTTTAACCTTCTTTGTTTCTTTTTTTCTTCTGTATGACAGGCTACCAGTGCCCTGGTTGTTGTATGCTGCCTTTAACGGGTTCCAGCCAGTCCCAGTCAGCAGTAATGGCCTGTTCTGTGCCATTGTACTTCTCTTCCTGATGCTGCTGTTCGTGATCATCTCCATTGGCCTCTCCAAGTGGAAGATGAACAAAATCTTGGGCTCCACCATGTTTTTCCTCTACTTTATGTTTTTAATCATCAGCGTAATGCTGGAGGACAGGATCATAGTGTGCCCTGTGTCCATATGAACTCTGACTTTCTACCCTTGACCTATCAGAAGACACTACCGAGGACTGGTTCTGTTGCAACTTGGAAACACTCAGAATGTAGGTTGAAGGAAACATTCTAAAGCATCAACCTCATCCCTCCCCAACAATGTCATCATTGCTGTTGATTTTATTAATAAATTCAGACCAGAATCGATGAACGTTTGCTGTAAATGTGAAAATTACTGGTGACAATTGGATGCAGACCTGATGAAAAAGGTAACATTAGTTAAACAGCCCCTATTGCCTTGTATTAAAGGTGTTGCAGAGCAGGTGATCCCAGTTTCCAAATATGGATATGGTTAATAGTGCTGAAAAGTCCATATGCGTATTTCACTATTTGATTATTATATGCCAATAATAAAGCATTGAATCAGAAGAAGCCATTCAGCCATCAAACCCAGGCCTTCGAACAGACCATGTGAATTCTGCCCACCTAAATTAAAGTCAATTTTTGGAAAAACATTTGTAAAAACTGTTGTGGAAAAGGTTGAACACAAGATCCTCAGCCAAGGCTCTTCCATGAACTGAACTTGACTAAGAAATAACCCCAAAACAGTGGCACTACCCCGTCAACATCACCTTTCAGAGGTTATTAGTAATTAATGCAATAATCATTAAAGTGACAACATTGTTTTGGAAAATGGAAACTTAAGGACACCAAATCAGAGATGACTGACATGACAGTCTTACCTTTGAACAGTTTCAAAGATAGGATCAAGGGAAACAGCTGTTCTGGGATCTTTATTCCAATCCAGGTTACACTCAGCAGTCTCAATCCACGTCTTAGTGGATCTATCTGCACCGTACAAGATTGCCATAGTTTAGTATTGCCACTACAGCATGGAAGCAAATTAAGCTGTTAACAGGCAACTGAAATAAATTGGTTAATACACCAGTTAAAATAATGAAGAAACCAAATTTGCCTGTTTGATATTGTCACTTATACTGATGTCTAAACTGGCAATCTTACTCAGTGAGCAGAGAGGAATGGCAGGTGTAGAAAATGGAAATGTCAGATTGGTGCAGTAGGGGGTGTTCTGATGAGGACAGATGGTTTGGTGGAGAAGAGGGAGTTTCACCCAATATCTAAACTGTGCTAAATCTGATCAGGGAGAAGTAGTTTCTGATACAGGGTGCCAAAAGTGGAAAACATATTCCCCAGTACGGAATCCTTTCCCTTGATTAATAGAGTCAAGGTTCATCTCCCTCCCTCCAAACCTGCACACAAATTGTACAATTTCTTTCCCCCCCAAAAATTATTCAAACCTACCTAAATGAAACACCATACTGAATGAAGCTCATTTCAGAGATGGTGCTCTCATTTTTCAAGAAGGCACCAGCCCCTTTAAACACATTCTAAACTATTTTTATACATAAAGTTAAAGGTTACTGCTGTTTGTAAAATCATTGCATTGTTCATGGTTATCGTGTCACTTCCTGTTGTATGAACTGAACATTATCAGCATTGACTTGCATTATGACTGTATGCGTCATCATGTCTCAGAAGCTGCTCAGTGTTATTTTAGACTTTATTACTCCCTATTTCTATTTCAAAGCATCAATAGTCTGACTGGAACACAGGAACAGGAGGAGGCCATTCAGCCCCTCGAGCCTGTTCCGCCATTCACTCAGATCATGGTGACCTGTACCTCAACTCCATTTACCCACCTTTGCTCCATATCCCTTGATACCCTTAAACAATAACAATCTATCATTCTCAGTCTTAAACATTTTCTATTGACCCCCCCAACATCCACAGCCTTTTGGGTGATTTCCAGATTTCCACTACCCTTTGCATGAAAAAGTGCTTTGCAATTTCACTGCTGACCAGCCTAGCTCTAATTTTAAGGTTATGCCCCCTTGTTCTGGATTCTCCCACAAGAGGAAGTAGCTTCTCTGTATCCATCCTATTGAATTTTCAGCGGACATGATCGAGACAGAGATGTGATCAATGAGAAAGGTTTTTTGCTGCAGAGTGTCAGCCAGCCATCTCGAGCAAGGACTAGTAAACATGGATAGTTGAGTGTTAGGCGAGTCAGGTGGATCTTACCATCGAGACTCAAGAAAGTCTTGGTACCAACAGGGGAGAAAGCTTCCTCTGATTGCTCTGTGCTATTGACAGCAGGAAGATTTCCTATGTTCCCTCTATATAGAGACATCATAGTTGTATTCTAAAATATAGCATGTTTATGCACTCTGGCAATAGGATCTTCATAGTACTGTCATTTGGGATGGGGCAATAATGGAAATGTATATGGACTCGAGATACTGGGCTGAGAAACTATCAGTTAAAGTATTATTGGCCCATGGTTTATGCTGTGCTGGGAAAGACTGGAGGGATGGCTGTGTGCAAGAAATAAGAAATATTCATTTAGTTATAGAGTTACTGAGCACAGCAAACAATCAGCATACCATATAACAACTCAGGATAAAAACAAGACAATCCTTTTAGTGTTTTAAAAAAAAAATTGACTTGTATTTATTGAATTAATATTTTAAGAGAGAAACAGCACATTGACCATACCATCTGATCTGTGTTTCATAAAACTAATGCAGTAACAGGATTTTATATGTGTGTGTAATGAATTTCAAGAGTTCACTGTACATTTTGTTTTGAGATTAAACCGGTTTTCAGTTGCATTTAAAACGTTGAATGTATTGTGTGGTTGTAGAAGGCGGCATATAAACTGAAGGAGGTGGACAGAATGATTGGGTTGTTTTCTTGTAATAAAAATGCTTAATATTTACAAAAGATTTATTAAATCATTGGTAACTTGTCTGTGGCATTGTCAATGGTCATTTAAAAAGTGTGTCTTTTTAAATATAAGATGGAGATGAGAGACAGAGAACCCTGCTCCACAGCGCCACTTAGTGGTCAAAAACTGAATAACTTGTAACAGTTGACATAGTAAAATTAAATGGTAATCATTGACAAAAAAGCATGACCAAAAATGGTGAGACCAGGAAGTAAGGTGTGAACTGGAAGCGTACACAAGCAAGCTTACACACACACACGCGCGTATACACACACACACATACACGTTGATCTCCAGTGATGTTGCACATGTAGAATTAAGACCAAGTGCAGTGTTCAGGTGAAGCCAGGCTAGTGTGGACCAGGGCGCACAGACATAATTCAGTCCCCATTTTAAAGTCTTAATTATGTAGTTCTATTATAAATTCCCATGTCCACATTTATGCTGGAAATATCCTATGTAAACTTGTCACGGTGTAATTACACCCCCCAGCTAGTGGTGGCGCTACAACACTTTAACTGGGAGGGACAGTGTAATTACAGTGTGAGAAATTTACATAGGCAGTTTCCAGTATAAATGGACATAGGAATTTATAATGGGGTAAGTTAACAGGAAGTGTACACATAGGATTTTTAATAAATTAAATAAAGGTTAGAAAATTACATTTCCTCACAAAATACAGTTTTTAATTTCTACAACTCCTCAAAAAAACTGCTGATCTTTCCCTCCCCTCCATCTGTCACATTTAACTGGCAAGAAAGTACTTATTGTTCCCTACAACTTTCTCCAGAACACTAGTTTGCACGGAGAAATCTGTTTGTGCCGTTGAGAAACTCCGTAATTTTTTGTTTTGCCCCATTCCAATCCATAAATGCCACATCCATAACATCCGCCCACCCCCCACCTCATCCATGTCTTTTATCACCTCCACACTCTGCTATTCCAATGCTCTCGTACCAAGCCCCCCAAACTCCGCCAGTAAACCTCCGCTCATCCAAACCTCTGCTGCCTACACCCTACCAATATTGATGACTAATGTCAAAAATATAAAAAGGAAAGACTTACATTTCTACAGTGCCTTTCACGACCACCAGACGTCCCAAAGTGCTTTACAGCCAATGAAGTACTTTTTGAAGTGTAGTCACTGTTGTAATGTAGGAAACACGGCAGCCAATTTGTGCACAGCAAGATCCCACAAACAGCAATGTGATAATGACTAGATAATCTGTTTTTGTTATGTCGGTCGAGGGATAAATATTGGCCCAGGACACCGGGGATAACTCCCCTGCTCTTCTTTGAAATAGTGCCATGGGATCTTTTACGTCCACCTGAGAGAGCAGACAGGGTCTCGGTTTGACGTCTCATCCAAAAGACGACACCTCCGACAGTGCAGCACTCCCTCAGCACTGCACTGGAGTGTCAGCCTAGATCTTTGTGCTCAAGTCTCTGGAGTATAACTGAAGACGTCACTCCCATGTAAACAGCTTCAAGTCCAACACACCCTGCAATTGTTAAGCTCTGCAGTCTTATTTTTGCAAACCAGAGAGATTAATTCATTAAGAGTTTTAATTTTTTTAAACTTATAGCTGCAGAATGCACGTGTTCACCTCAAATTCTTTTCACCAAAAGCACCAGCATAGTAAAGATATGTAAAAAACTTTAAATCAAGAATGAACTTCATGTGAAGCTGTACTGAGCAGCGTTCTATTGTTTCCAGTACTATTCATACACCCATTCATTTAAAAAAAAAGTGGGTAACTTAACAATGTCTAGCATGAAAAGATACCCGAGGGAAAATTTGCACAAAGAGGTATTGGTAGCTGCTGAGGTTTAATTAGTCAAGTGCATGTGGAGAGTATTAGTAAGATTCCTCACCTAGGCACCAACAGGAGCCTCGCGGTTTGGGCACTAAGAACTTTTTAAGCAGCAATGTTCGCTGAATGCATCATAATGTAACACTGGCTACAGTGTAATTATCACCCTCACACTCACCCTGTGACTCACCACACACTGTTTTCCAGTCGATCTTAATTCCCAATCCAGATCGTCAATAGTATTACAATGGACTCTATTCTAAAATGCATAAAAAGTTACAAATATTGACCATGCACCTATTGAAAGAATTCTGCTGCGCGTCCTGCTCGCAACAACCCCTTCTGCTCACGTCACCGATTTCGACACAAGACATACTCCTCACAATATCCGTTCAACTCATCACATCTTCAGCAGAACAGTTTGTAATAACAAGTTAGATATTTTGTGAAAACAACTTAATGTGTAGATTCAGAAGTTTGAATGCTGAGGCTTAAGCCCCATTACACCGTGTCCTGAAAATGGAGACTGAATCACAAATAACTGTGATATTATTATGACAATGGCCATGACAAGCTGTTTCACCTCGTCCAGTAGAACCAGAGGACATGGCCTGCACTTAAAAAGGGGGGGGGGGGAAAAAGAGTGGGGGGGGGAAATTCTAAACTAATCTGCAGAAACAAGTGGTTAATCTATGGAACAGGCTGCCTGGGGAGACGGTGGAACAGTTAGTGTTGATTCATTCAAATGCAAATTAGGTAATTTCTTTCAGAAAATAATATTTTGGGACACAGTCTATGAGTAATTTGAGACAAGACGTGTGGTGAGTGTAGCGAGCTCGGGAGGAACAGATGACTTTGGACCTCTGGTTCCCAAAGCTCTCCACCACTGGGGGTTTTCCTCACCTCATGTCTGGGTCTGTTGTAGACTCATTGATAGAGAGTGTCTGCTGTGATTTGTCAACAACGCCATTATTGTCAGATCATGGGACTCCCAGGAAGGGAGAAGGTGAACTAGATGGACCGTGATCTTTTTTTCATCTAGCAATTCCAATGTTATGAATATAGGTGGGCCTTGAACCCATGACCCTCCGACTCAGAGGTGAGAGTGTTATCGTTGCGCTAAGGCTAACATCAAATGCAGTAGGAACAGGTGATAGAACAGGAGCAAGAACTGTGTCTATGCCTTTTTATTAACCTATAGGAGTATGGAGCAATGCAGATGAACACTTCCCATTTAAAACAAAAGTCCTGTT
Source organism: Squalus acanthias (assembly GCA_030390025.1). Taxonomy (NCBI): domain Eukaryota; kingdom Metazoa; phylum Chordata; class Chondrichthyes; order Squaliformes; family Squalidae; genus Squalus; species Squalus acanthias. Next base: position 60,835,956 of record CM059446.1, on the reverse strand, counting down.
CTTTCACATGAGGCCACAGCAGGTGGTTGGTGGGAGGCAGCTTAGACAGGCTTGGTTGTTGGTCCGTATTAATTAATAAGGCTCTGCTAACATACCTTGTCTGCGTTCCATCAGATTCTCTTGGAAGGGGCAGGTTTAGAAGTCTTTTTGTACAAAATTCTCTATTTTACAGAAACCACATGGTTGAACCCCAGACCCTTCGAACTTTTGCCTCTGTGAAGATCTAACTAAAATACACAAAACCCTACCATATCATAAAGCGTTGCTAAGATGTTAAATGAAAACATCGCAGCATAAAAATATTCTATTAAATATCACGGTAGATTTTCATATTCACAAACCCAACAGTAACAGATAATTCAAAAAGTGTTATTTAATAAGCTAATAAATACAATTTAACTTTCCCATAGGAAACTGATTTTTAAACATAAAAAATGAGAGTTTACACACACATTATCTTTGATCTCAATCAACTTCTTTTCAGCTAGTACTCAACAAATATATTTTAAACAGACAGCATGTCTCTCTGACCCTCTGGTAATACAGCCCCAAGGCCCTTTCACTTTTTTGCCTCTTCCTTTCCCTTTCAGAACAGGGATTCAGAAGGCCTAATGTGATGTATCATCTCTCTATCAGATGTCTAGGTACCACAAAAACTGCAAAGCAACTTCTAAAAGGAACATATTGCACCACATTACATATGTATCAAGCATACTTTGAAGCTGCATCATATAAGTATATATAATTATAAAGGTCAATAGCATCAAAAGATTTCATTTTTTAAATATACAAATACTGAAAAGTACTTTTTATAGGTGAAAAACATGTCACTTTTACACAAAGTGCCTCTGCTACACATTTCTCTTCTATGAACATTTATACAATTCAGACTGAAAGTACTTCTAAAATGGAACATACGGATAACAGAATTGATGAGATGCGATGGTAGCCAGGGCCATTATGTACACAGTAGCAGCATATTCTGAAGAGCTGAGCCCTCTATCGTCTATGCAATCTTTCTTGTTAACCTGGCCCAGTAGCACTATATAATACAAAACTATTTAAAATGCCATTTTAATTATATTTACATAGCTTTCTATTTGAACTCATTTCCTGTACAATTCCCTGTCTTTTAACCACCAAGAGGTTATCACATTTAACGACGTCATATTTGGAGAGACCAGGTATTGAACTTTCACTGAACAATGCGCACTGTGGTAGTTACACACCAGTGATGTCAGCCTGCAGTCAGGGTAACGTCAATCAGGATTCCTAGAGGTAGGGTTCACCAAAGATCCTGCGACACTCCATAACTCCAGAGCTGGGAGGCCGGTCACAATTATGGGTCAGCTTCACCTGGCTGGGCGTTAGCTGATCATATGCCATCTTATATTCTCGGTCAAATGCATCTGTTTGAAATACAGAATGTAGATAACAGAAAGAATATATAAAAATAACACATTAAAGAAAGTCAGTATGAAAAATGAAGCAAAAATATTTAAAATGAACACGGTTTCTTACAACTTATTTTGCAGTTTGAGATATATATGTTGTATATTTTACAATCCTGCTCACTCATTTAAAATTACATTTTCTTGCAACTTTCTGTAGCTTTATTTGTTTTAAAAAAAAGAATGTATTTAATGAGCCATTTGCAGGATCACTGTACCTGCTGTATAATTAGAATACTATCTCTGAGATGAGCATTTGCCTCTGGCAGGATGAAGCAGGGAGCTGCATTGGTTGACAAAATGCCCCCTCACACGGTCAGGCAGGGACCGACTGACCACACGCGTCCCTGCACCAGAACCCGGGAATGGAGAGGAGAGGGAAAGGGAAAGGATGGGACAGCAGAAGCAGTTTTTGCTGGGCAGGTAATTGCCCCATCACAGGGAGACATCGCTTAAGGACAATTTTATCAGTAAATAACCTGTGGCATTCACGGCACCTCATGTAACATAGTGCACGCCACATGTGCGCTCCACTTATACGGAACATGGGTTGACAAAACTGTTTTCTTCAAAACAAACGCATTATAAGTAATGCACGTTTTCCTGGTTATAGTGGACAGGAAGATCAGTGTGTCTGCATAGTTCTTTACTTAAACTGAAAGGAATTGCAGGAAATATAGATAAATTAGCCGCGCTGCGACTGTGTCTGGAATTATTTTACTCTCCATGGGGCAGAGCTGGTGAAACGAGCTGTTAATCGGCGACTGTTGCCAGCAATCCCTTTCAGTTTATTCATGACTAAATATTCTACATCAGAGGTTTGTTATCTGATTGGTGAATAAACTGATGAGTATTTTCTCAGGTACACTGATAGGCACTGACGGTGCTTCCCAAGTTCCGACACACATTGGTTAACCTAGACTAATCAGGGTCATGATGCGGAGATGCCGGTGTTGGACTGGGGTGGACAAAAATGAGAAGTCGCACAACACCAGGTTATAGTCCAACAGTTTTATTTGAAATCACAAGCTTTCGGAGCTTACACCCCTTCCTCAGGTGAAGTAAAGTATACAGAGTCGACAAAGTATATATAGATAGAGAACAATGCATGTGTAACTTACAATGGCAGACGACTACATTTAAATCATCCTGACTGCCTTTTGTCACACCTCGGCAGATAAACAGTCAGGATGATTTAAATGTAGTCGTCTGCCATTGTAAGTTACACATGCATTGTTCTCTATCTATATATACTTTGTCGACTCTGTATTTCTTTACTTCACCTGAGGAAGGGGTGTAAGCTCCGAAAGCTTGTGATTTCAAATAAAACTGTTGGACTATAACCTGGTGTTGTGCGACTTCTCATTTTAGACTAATCAGGTTAGCACAGATCAGCCTATTATAAAAGGATTAACAGCTAGGAATCTATAACCTTTACATGGTGAGTACTGCAAATCTTTTTGTCCCAGTGGGGTCCCAGGATACTGGATTCTTCCAGTTCACAATGATCAGTTAGGAAAAATCTTAAAGACTGTAAGAAACGTTACCTATATCAATGTTGTCCTTCCCAAGTGCCACAAGTGAGAGGAACAGAATCTCTCTGTATAAACTCCTTCAAAGAAAAAATAAAACAAATTACAATTTAAAAAAAAGCTAGAAATGGACATTATCCTGAACCCTATAGCACTTCTTGTAAAACCAACCAGTGTTAAGCATTTCTCTTTTGAACCAATTGAGTCATCAACTCTAACTTTTTTCATTTGCTGTTTCTGTTTAGCTAGTCTTCATAGTCCTTAGGGTAATGAAATACGCCCACGCTTGACAGAACGAAAGGCTACAGAAGGACAGGTGCAGATGGGGATTAAGACAAGCGTCCCATGCACCCACTTATTGCTCAGGTCTGCAAATTCACCCAAGCATCTGGGCAAGTTCGAACCAATTCACAGGTCATGAGGATTAATGTTTGAAATAGAACTAATTGAATTGGGATGCTTGGAATACTAAACAAGATACAGTCTGTGATTAATATATAAAAGGTGAATTGAGAAAAGTCAAGAGGTGATTAAGTATCACTGTGCTCACCTTTGCCGTTTAAAATGTGGCTGCGTGCTCAGCACCTCCAGAATCTTGCTCATTGGCTTATAGATGTCATTCATCTGAATACTCTTCACAACGCTATCTAGAAAATCTTTGTTAAATAAGCGGCCTTCATCTCGCAGAGTGTGAACAAGGGGATGTTTCTTAGCTGCAAGTGGAAAAGATTTACTTGTATTAATTCCAAAACGAAATTCTAATTATTTTGCAACAGGAAACGACAATGTATAATTTCTCCAAAAGCTTTTAATATTTTTTTAAAATCTGCTTTGCTCCAACAGTGATCCTCAGCATCGCTGACTGCAAAGCTGATAGATTGTGTGAGGAATACTCATCACAGAAAGACTGCTAACTTCTGCCTCATTTGAAGTTTTGTAATTCTACTGAACTTTACTTTATTTTGATACCTATTGGAGACAGGAGACCTTCCTCACCAGTGTTGGAAACTACACCCAAAAAACAGAAAGGACCGTGACTCCTGCACCAAGTTATATTTTTGGAGGTTTCTTTAAAATTTGAAGCAGTTGTGCTTTAGTAAAATCAAATCTGTAACACTGCTAATTTTCACCACTGCCAGCATACCTTTTTACTGGTTATATTTCACTTGGTTGTATTGACATTTTGTGGTACTTGATAATGGTGTATAATGTATTTTGCCTGGGATCAATTTTCGAGAATTTCATCTACATCGAAGCCCGCAGGGGAAACATTGACTTCCCATAGCAGTGACGAGGATAATTTTGTGCAAGTTCCCTTACAAGACTACAGTACAGAGTTAAGAACAAGTTTTTGAGGCATTTATTAAAAGGAAAGTTTTATGTGTGCGTGTCGCTCTCTCTCTCTCCTCCCCCACTGTAGACAATACTGCATATAACAAGCTGGGCTAGTGTCAGTCAGAGTTGAGCCTGGTCTAATTGCAATTGATGAATGTGAGAAATAATAAAAAAAAAGTCACTTCTTTCCATCTCTCCATATCTTTACTAAACGTCTGTTTACATTTCTGCACCCAGCTCATTCCCTCTATGTAAATTTTCATTTGGTTTCTCAGTCTTGTAGTTTCTTTGTTACTCCTGATTTCTTTTTCCATTTTTCATTACATTTTGTTTCACTCTTCCTTCCAGTTTTCAGTCCTTGTTCAATGGCCTATAGGAGCTGGCTCAGCTCATGAATGAAGGTGATGGGTTCCCCAATGCTTGAGCTGCTTAAGGCAATGAGTAGTTGAGCCGTTTAGACCAAGAGGGTCTTGGGTTAGATACCCTGTTTGCGCCGAATTAGCTGATGTCCATCAGGGTAGTCATATAAGGCACAGCTGGCCTCAGTGAGCGAAGGAGGGGAAAAAAATCAGCCGGGTTTTCACTGAGAATTGTGATCTGGTGATCCCCTTTGGAAGTGTCGGCATGTTGGGCGAGAACAGGAACAGGATCAGCCTCAGTTGCTGATAGCCTGCCAACACATATTATCTAGGCTGACACATGAAGAACAGTCACTTGGGTTAGCTAATGGAGTTATAACCCAACAGGACATTAACAGGAGAGGAAAAAGAGAGGGGGCAGTGAAAAGTATTGCAAAGGTCGGGGGGGGGGGGGGGCGGGGGGAAGGAGCAGGTGCATGGATATCACTGCCTATGATGCAAGGGCCCATCCACCAGTGCAGTTACACTGATTTTAAATTTTACTCATGTTCGAAATGTTTAAGAATCATCAAAATTCTGTTTTTGAGGTCCTTACTCAGAATGAGTCGTGAGGTGATTTGTTACACAGTACTCAAGCTATTACAGACACTGACTAAAGGGCAGCTTAATGATCCCAGGCAGGCCAGAAAAGTTGGGTATGTTTATAATATTTTATTCAAAATTAGATTTCTAGAAGATTTGCTTCGATGTATTTTGGAACATTCACACGATATATTTGTAAAATCTGTGCAGTTTAAAAGCTGTAGGTGGCAATGAATTAGAAACACAGCAATTCACACATGGGCACAGATTTCATCATTAAACACGGTAGTTAAACAAGAAAATCAACAAAAAATCATTACTGGCAGGCATTTTCTCTAAAAGTAATGAAACTTCTATTTAAAAGATAGGTAAATGGAACTAGTGCTGACAAAAGATGAAGAACAAATTCGACACTCACTCTCAAATAACAGAGTGTAATTAAGACCTGTGAAGACAGAGAAAGTTCTGTTAGTCACATTAAGAACAGACAGACTTCAGAAACCAACTACACTCAAGCAGCTGCTTATTCAAACTTTAACTTTGCCTCTTTTAAACTCAATTCCTTTAGGTACACTGGCACCAGGCTTACTTCCCAATTGATAGGCTGTGAAGGTGACCCTCGCTCAAATCTTACCCCAGCTCCTCCCTGACTGCACGGCCCAGACAAAGCACTCGTGATACGATAGCAAAATACTGCGGATGCTGGAAATCCAAAATAACAACAGAAAACGCTGGAAAAACTCAGCAGGCCAGGCAACATCCGTGGGGAGAGAAACAGAGTTAACGTTTCGGGTCGAAACCCTTCGTCGGAACTGAAAGAGCAGGAAATTAAACAGATAAAAATGCAAGGGCACTGTTTAAAAGCACTCGTGATGTTCATGAACTCAAGCAGATTTTTAGATGAGGACAGAAACCCACAACTATTTTTCCAGTTTAACTGAACAATATTGACTGAAACTCGGAGCCTGCTGCTGGGTTTTGGCGACTCAGGTTCTTCAACAGCAAAATGTAAAACACCGTTCTCCAATGCCTGAAGCCCTAACTCCCGCAGTCTGCACGGATGCAGACCAGCAGTAGCTAAATTAAAGTTAAAAGATGTGAAAGGGCCGTTTGCCATTCTTATCATTGTGAAGTTGTCGGCAACCAAATCAAATTTGAGGCACAAAAATGAAAGCAAACGGTCAACTTTAAATCTCTGAAATTAAAACATGCCTTGAAAATAAAATGTTCAAAATCTTAAAGATGAACCGAATACCAGAGGAGTTTACTGCAGTACTTTGGAAGTGTCTGAAGAGGCAGAAATATCACACACAAGATCCCATCATTCACCATCCAAAGATCTTCAGTGCTTGGGAGCTCGAGAGTTCGACACGAGCACGTTTTTGTATTTAGACTGAATTTTAATGTTGGGTGATGGATGCAGCTAATGCAGAGATTCAACTAGAACTACATTTATATACTGCCCCATGCAAAACATTCTATAAACAGAAAGATACTGAAAAGCCTGCAAAACATTGAGAATTAAACTCAAGTCATAGCAAGCAAATTAACATATGCTGTGATGTACATTATACACTCACCAACAACTTGCATTTATATAGCACCTTTAACGCAAGAAAATGTCTCAAGGTACTTCACAGAAGGGCAGTCAGTCAAAAACTGACACCGAGCCAAAGGAGGAGAGATCAGGAGTGATGACTAATAGCTTGGTCAGTGGTAGGTTTTAGGGAGAGTCTTACAGGATGAGAAGGAAGATGGGGAGGTTTAGGGAGGGAATTCCAGAGCTTAGGCAGCTGAAGGCATGGCCACCAATGGAGGGGAGAAGGAATTGGGGGTTGCACAAGAGGCCAGAATTGGAGGAACGCAGAGATCTCGGAGGGTTGTAGGGCTGGAGGAGGTTACAGAGATAGGGAGGGGCGAGGCCATGGAGGGATTTGAACACGAGGGGTGAAAATTTTTAAATTGAGGTGTTGCCGGACCGGGAGCCAATGTAGATCAGTGAGCACAGGGGTGATGGGTGAATGGGACTTGGTTCAGGTTAGGACGCGGGCAGCCGCGTTTTGGATGAGCAGAAGTTTACGGAGGGTTGAGAATGGGAGGTCGACTAGAAAGACATTAGAATAGTCCAGTCTGGAGGTGACAAAAGCATGGAAATCCAAGTATACAAGTAATCCCAGCTGCACATTTGACAATTAAAACATTCTCATCAGCAGCAAGCTCCTTTTTTAAAAAAAAATTAAAATTGGTTGGGAGGGGTGATCACACCCAGCAGAGTGAAGGAGCGGAGTTAATATCAGTACATACTATCACTAACTACATACTATCACTAACACAGAATACTTCAGGTGATCTTGTAATTTCAACAATATTTCACTTTTGCAATTCTGTGAGCAAGTGAACAGTGAGCTCATTAATACTGTTTTTTAGTAGTTCCTTTTTCCTGATACAATCTCAAGGCATTAATTATGTCAAACATGAACTTCCACTCACTCTTAGCATTCCAGAGGATATAGAAAGGCTGGCTGGGATCTTGGTGCAACTTCAGATTGTCCCACAGCATCTGAATGAGAACATGCTTACTGTCCTCTGACATCCAGCTCCGAGGGATCTGTAAAATACAGGACTATTACTATATGCAAGAGATTCAACAGCAGACCTAGGAACAGTTCTCAGCACAGGGAAAACATACGTTAAAAACTATATTGATTAATGATGCTAAATAAAACAACAATCTACAGAGATTATGAGCTGGGACACAGCTACACAAAGGGATCAACAAAGCTGTAAGTGGAGCAGTTCAAAGCTGTAAGTGGAGCAGTTCTACGTCCACAGCCTTCAGAGCTCAACATAAAAGTAATAAATTGGAATCAGATAGTGCCATCTCTCGGCTGTTATGGATGTTAACTTTAGGTGTTCGCCCAAGTACGCAGCTGGTTGTTGGTCTGCACTTTTAATTTATAGTCTTCTGTTGTCAATAACATTTTAACATAAGAACATAAGAAATAGGAGCAGGAGTCGGCCATTTGGCCCTTCGAGCCTGCTCCGCCATTCAATAAGATCATGGCTGATCTTCTACCTCATCTCCACTTTCCTGCACCATCCCCATATCCCTTGATTCCCTTAATATTCAAAAATCTATCGATCTCTGTCTTGAATATACTCAACGGCTGAGCCTCTACAGCCCTCTAAGGTAGAGAATTCCAAAGATTCACCACCCTCTGAGTGAAGAAATTTCTCCTCATCTCAGTCCTAAATGGCCGACCCCTTATTCGGAGACTGTGACCCCTGGTTCTAGACTCCCCAGCCAGGGGAAACATCCTTCCTGCATCTACCCTGTCAAGCCCTGTCAGAATTTTGTATGTTTCAATGAGATCACACCTCATTCTTCTAAACTCTAGAGAATATAGGCCTAGTCTACTCAATCTCTCCTCATAGGACAATCCCATTTGCTTTCCTAATTGCTTGCTGTACCTGCATGTGAACTTTCAGTGATTCGTGTACAAAGACACCCAGGTCCCTCTGAACACCAACATTTTCCAATCTCTCACCATTTAAAAAATACTCTGCTTTTCTATTTTTTCTACCAAACTGGATAACTTCACATTTCTCCATTTTACAAAAGCATAATTTTTTTTATACCATGGCCCACTATCCCATTTGTCCAATTACAGACTTTGTCCTTCCAAACTTGGGTTACATCTGACTAAAAACATTTTGAGCTGTGTAAAGCAGGACAGAAGAACTCTTGGTTACAGGTCTATGAATGGTGGTGGTAGAGGGGACCATGTTAATTAAGAGTACCGCGCAGTATTAAAGCGCATTGGCTCACGTGTAATTTTCCCTTTAGCAATTGGTGGCAGCCCCGACAGAGACTAGTCTCAACACTGAAGTGGCTTTTCTCGCCATTGGCTTACCGTCACACCCTTGTTGCAGTGTTCTGAAGTTAGTACAAGTCCCGGCAAGTTGGTGGGTAGATCAATACGGCGGAAATACCACACCAAATTCCAGAATACGATTGGATGATGATCCACAAATGTTGCCATGGATATCACTTGATCGCCTTCATTCTCGAGCAAACTTTCCAGCTCTTTCCACAACACCAAGGGGCTCAAGTATGGAACCGTTATAGGATCAGGATTGGATAATTGCCATTCCAAGCCCAATGGATCCTAGAAAAATGAGAACAATGGCGGTGATTTTTTTTCCACAACGAAAGTGACTCCGAGACTTGGTCTTAAAACTAAAACAAGGAATATATTCCAAAAATAAGTCATTTGAATGTTAAAAGAAAAGAAAACGCAATGAATAATTGACACAGTTGGCCTTCTGCACCTCCTCTTTTAATTTGTGAATGCACAAATGATAAAGCAGTGAACATGAATAATTCCTCAAACCTAACCCGCTATTTCAACCTGCCCTACTGGATTGAGGGGTTCCCACTTACGAATTATGCTATACTGGAAAGGGTATCAATAATTCTCAAATACAGACATTTAAAGCTTCCTAAAAACCTATTGTTTAAAGGGGAAATAAGTCTTTTTTTAAAATTCGTTTATGGGATGTGGGCGTCGCTGGCAAAGCCAGCATTTATTGCCCATCCCTAATTGCCCTCGAGAAGGTGGTGGTGAGCTGCCTTCTTGAACTGCTGCAGTCCGTGTAGTGAAGGTACTCCCACAGTGCTGTTAGGTAGGGAGTTCCAGGATTTTGACCCAGCGACGATGAAGGATCGGCGATATACTAAGTCAGGATAGTGTGTGACTTGGAGGGGAACTTGGAGCTGATGGTGTTTCCATGCACCTGCTGCCCTTGTCCTTCTAGGTGGAAGAGGTTATGGGTTTGGGAGGTGCTTCCGAAGAAGCCTTGGTGAGTTGCTGCAGTGCATCTTGTAGATGGTACACACTGCAGCCACGGTGCGCCGGTGGTGGAGGGAGTGAATGTTTATGGTGGTGGATGGGGTGCCAATCAAGTGGGCTGCTTTGTCCTGGATGGTGTCGAGCTTCTTGAGTGTTGTTGGAGCTGCACTCATCCAGGCAAATGGAGAGTATTCCATCACACTCCTTACTTGTGCCTTGTAGATGGTGGAAAGGCTTTGGGGAGTCAGGAGGTGAGATACTCGCCGCAGAATACCTAGTCTCTGACCTGCTCTTGTTGCCACAGTATTTATGTGGCTGGTCCAGTTAAGTTTCTGGTCAATGGTGACCCCCCAGGATGTTGATGGTGGGGGATTCGGAGATGGTAAAGCCGTTGAATGTCAAGGGGAGTTGGTTAGACTCTCGCTTGTTGGAGATGGTCATTACCTGGCACTTCTGTGGAGCGAATGTTACCTGCCATTTATCAACGTCGTCCAGGTCTTGCTGCATGCGGGCATGGACTGCTTCATTATCTGAGGAGTTGCGAATGGCGCTGAACACTGCAGTCATCAGCAAACATCCCCATTTCTGACCTTATGTTGGAGGGAAGGTCATTGATGAAGCAGCTGAAGATGGTTGGATCTAGGACACAGCCCTGAGGAACTCCTGCAGCGATGTCCTGGGGCTGTGATGATTGACCTTCAACCACCACAACCATCTTCGTTTGTGCTAGGTATGACTCCAGCCAGTGGAGCGTTTTCCCCCCGATTCCCATTGACTTCTGTTTTACTAGATCTCCTTGATGCCACACTCGGTCAAATGCTGCCTTGATGTCAAGGGCAGTCACTCTCACCTCACCTCTGGAATTCAGCTCCTTTGTCCATGTTTGGACCAAGGCTGTAATGAGGCCAGGAGCCAAGTGGTCTTGGCGGAACCCAAACTGGGCAGTGAGCAGGTTATTGGTGAGTAAGTGCCGCTGGATAGCACGGTTGATGACACCCTCCATCACTGATGGGGCGGTAATTGGCCGGGTTGGATTTGTCCTGCTTTTTGTGGACAGGACATACCTGGGGCAGTTTTCCACATTGTCGGATAGATGCCAGTGTTGTACCTGTACTGGAACAGCTTGGCTAGGGGTGCGGCTAGTTCTGCAGCACAAGTCTTCAGCACGATAGCTGGGATGTTGTCGGGGCCCATAGCCTTTGCTGTATCCAGTGCGCTCAGCCATTTCTTGATATCACGTGGAGTGAATAGAATTGCTGGGGACCTCGGGAGCAGGCCGATATGGATCCTCCACTTGGCACTTCTGGATGAAGATGGATGCGAACGCTTCAGCCTTGTCTTTTGCATTCACGTGCTGGGCTCCACCATCATTGAGGATGGTGATATTCATGGAGCCTCCTCCTCCCGTTAGTTGTTTAATGGTCCACCACCATTCACGACTGGATGTGGCAGGACTGCAGAGCTTTGATCTGATCCGTTGATTAGCCCTGCTTCCGCTTTTTAGCATGCATGTAGTCCTGTGTTGCAGCTTCCCCAGGTTGGCACCTCATTTTTAGGTACGCCTGGTGCTGCTCCTGGCATGCTCTTCTACACTCCTTGTTGAACCAGGGTTGGTCCCCGGCTAGATGGTAATGGTAGAGTGAGGGATATGCCAGGCCATGAAGTTACAGATTGTGGTGGAATACAATTCTGCTGCTGCTGGTGGCCCACAGCAACTCATGGATGCCCAGTTTTGAGCGGCTAGATCTGTTCTGAATCTACCCATTTAGCATGGTGGTAGTGCCACACAACACGATGGAGGGTGTCCTCAGTGTGAAGACGGGACTTTGTCTCCACAATGACTGTGCGGTGGTCACTGCTACCAATACTGTCATGGACAGATGCATCTGCTACAGGTAGATCGGTGAGGACGAGGTCAAGTAGGTTTTTCCCTCGTGTTGGTTCTCTCACCACCTGTCGCAGGCCCAGACTGGCAGTTATGTCCTTCAGGACTCGGCCAGCTTGGTCAGTAGTGGTGCTACCGAGCCACTCTTGGTGATGGACATTGAAGTCCCCCACCCAGAGTACATTCTGTGCCCTTGCTACTCTCAGTGCTTCTTCCAAGTGGTGTTCAACATGGAGGAGTACTGATTCATCAGCTGAGGGAGGGCGGTAGGTGATAATCAGCAGGAGGTTTCCTTGCCCAAGCTTGACCTGAAGCCATGAGATGACATGGGGTCCGGAGTCAATGTTGAGGACTCCCAGGGCCACTCTTTCCCGACTGTATACCACTGTGCCGCCACCCCTGGTGGGTCTGTCCTGCCGGTGGGACAGGACATACCCAGGGATGGTGATGGAGGAGTTTTGGACATTGGCTGAAAGGTCTGTTGGGAGTATTAGGTATTCCCCACTAACATATCAGGAGAATTTTGATTGAAACGGTAATTTTCTGACCAGCATGGAGCTTCTCGAGTTTGTAATGTGACAGAAACACATGGAGTGCTTTGAACAAAAAGTAATCACCATAGACATTCCTCCCCTTCACTGAACCCACTCGATTCCCAGAACCATGCATGTAGCTGGTAAATCATACACAAGTCCAAAGAGATGGAAAAGTAGAGACAAAATAAAACTGGGTCATTTCACAGTTAGCTTTCTATCTAAATCTCCGAAGACTTTTAGAAATGACATAGGTCCTGTACCTTTTCCTCACTCTTACATTCAGCCACATACCGTTGAATCATTCAGCTTTGTTGGTAGGCTGCCTGTTGGAACAGTGTGGACATGTCGCCGAGTGCCAGGCTCCTCAGCTATAGAGCCACATCCACTGATGCTTCTCGCAATCGGCTGCTCCAAGGACAGGGACTCACTGATCCCATGCCATCTCTCCGAAGGGATCTGAATGCATCTTGCAGATGAAGGCTGGACACTTCTGGCAATAAGAAATAAACTTTCAGAAACAGGATAAATTGGCACATGAAATGCTCATAAAAATTTAATTCTAGTTGCACCCTGATGAATGCGTAAACACATCTGGACAAATGTGATTGGGAATCAAGGTTTCCAAAAGATCTCCAAAAGCATTAATTGGCAAATCTTCATTCCACTTGTGATTTAAATCATTTATTCTGTAATTCAACCTAAATAAAGTCAGAAAAGTCACAACAAAATCTATATTTTACAAAAGTGCGCAGCCTTCTAAAATCTGCTGTTGCTTTTGGTAACACCTGGCTGGGAACTGATTGTACTTGGTCAGCTCACATTAAAAACAGATCAACACCCTTCAATGTGGGGAGGACCCATTCCTTAAAATAACTGCCCCATATCCTCTGTTTAATAATTACTAGCACCAGGCTGCTTCTCTATCACTTAAAACCGGATGGGACTCACCTTAATGTCCCACTTTTAATGTTTCTTACATTACAACAGTGATAACACTTTAAAAGTACTTCATTGGCTGTAAAGTGCTTTGGGACGTCCTGAGGTCGGGAAAGGCGCTATATAAATGCAAGTTCTTTCTTTCTTCCACACGCTTGGAGTCTTCACCTCTCCCTTCCCCCATCAAATAAACTAGGCCACAGGATTCCTCCCACTCTCCAAGTGGAATCCAAACTGAGCTGTTCTGCTCTCACTGTACATCTCATGGTAGTGTACGCATCCTGAAGGTTAGTACACATACAAATGTACTGATCCTGAACATGAGAACACATTCAAATGTTATCTACTTTCTGCTGGGTTTCCTCTGATATCTACTTCCCTCTGATTCTCTCAGCATTACTATAATACACTGCTTAATGTTCTTGGGTAAGTTTTTCCATGCTGAATCATCGCATTTGCAACAGAAAGCACCATTCTGTCTCACTTATTTATCTGTGACACGACATCACGTAACATGAGTAATTGTGCAACAGAATTTTCCATTCTTTCCTTGCGAATGCACAAATTACATGGTTTGATAGCACTGGCAAAGTAGCATGTTTGAAGAAGCACAGGATATTTAATTTTCTACAGTCACTACTTAAAGCAGAGAGGTACTGTGGTGCAGTGGGCCAGGCCCCCTCGCAGGTACTGACAAGTTCACATCAAAGTAAACAGAGTGTAATTAGGCTGCAATCCCCGAGTTCTTCCCAGTACTGAGCCAGCACAGAGTCATTATTAATCTATGGGCAGGCAAAATACGCAACACACAGACGGCTGTGGATGCTCTGACCGCAAGACGTCTGTAAAACCGCTCAGATTCTGGCTGTAATATTTAAAAATATGAGCCTGAAACACAGGTGTAAAGTTAGGTAGATTTAAATAAAGTGAATGACTCCAAGAGTAGAAGGCGACAGGAAATTAAAAAAATCAAACCATTACGAGTGTCCCTGAGGCAACAAAATTCAACCTGGTACACCGGGCTGGCAAGGCATCGCTTGCACAAGTGGCTCCTGATACAACGAGTTTTCAATGTTGAGCGGGGCACGCTTCAGCATAATAAAGGGCGACAGTATGGAAGCAAACTGGCCAGCCAAAGTACTCTGAGTTGCTATTGTTCCCCTCCTAGTAGTCAACTATAAGACATTGGCAGAGGTCTAAAAGATATCCCCACCCAGTCAGGGTAGGGTACAAAGGAGAGAAAATCCAAAAGAACCATCATTAAAAAGAAGCAATATATTTTAGCTGGAATTTCAGTGCCACAATTATTCCATAATTAAGCTTCTATGAACTGAAGATTACTCCATTTGTTTCAAGCTATTTTAATGTTTATAAAAGATATTCACCTCATTAACATGGTTTATGAATTCCCCCCAACCCCCGAAATTACTGACATTCTGATTGGTCCAAAATAAAGTTGTGTAACCTTCCCGTTTCTGAAAAAAAAAGCCTTGTATTTCTACAGCGCCTTTCATGACCTCAGGACGTCCCAAAGCGCTTTACAGCCAATGATATACTTCTGAAGTGTAGTCACTGTTGTAATGTAGGAAATGCAGCAGCCAATTAGTGAACAGCAAGACAAATAGTAATGAGATAATGACCAGATCATCTGTTTTAGTGATGTTGGTTGAGGGATTAATATTAGCCCAGGACACCGGTGGGAACTCCCCTGCTCTTCCTAAATAGTGCCAGTCATGACTCATGCCCCAGTACCGTTCCACAGGTCTGGCAGCCCTGCAGTACCTCACCAAATGGGCATTCCTCACGTGGGAGCCTTGGCGGTGAGTGTTAGCAGGCTATTCAACCAATGGGGGGGGGGGGCATCACAGACAAGTTTGATCCTGCCATCACCAGCTGCCCACATCTTCAAGCAGCGATCAGCAGTCGCTTGTGATCAGGAGCAGCGATCACCGGTCACTAGCGATCAGGAGCAGCGATCACCGGTCACTAGCGATCAGCAGCAGCGATCACCGGTCACTAGCGATCAGCAGCAGCGATCACCGGTCACTAGCGATCAGCAGCAGCGATCACCGGTCACTAGCGATCAGCAGCAGCGATCACCGGTCACTAGCGATCAGCAGCAGCGATCACCGGTCACTAGCGATCAGCAGCAGCGATCACCGGTCACTAGCGATCAGCAGCAGCGATCACCGGTCACTAGCGATCAGCAGCAGCGATCACCGGTCACTAGCGATCAGCAGCAGCGATCACCGGTCACTAGCGATCAGCAGCAGCGATCACCGGTCACTAGCGATCAGCAGCAGCGATCACCGGTCACTAGCGATCAGCAGCAGCGATCACCGGTCACTAGCGATCAGCAGCAGCGATCACCGGTCACTAGCGATCAGCAGCAGCGATCACCGGTCACTAGCGATCAGCAGCAGCGATCACCGGTCACTAGCGATCAGCAGCAGCGATCACCGGTCACTAGCGATCAGCAGCAGCGATCACCGGTCACTAGCGATCAGCAGCAGCGATCACCGGTCACTAGCGATCAGGAGCAGCGATCAGCGGTCACTAGCGATCAGGAGCAGCGATCACTGGTCACTAGCGATCAGCAGCAGCGATCACCGGTCACTAGCGATCAGCAGCAGCGATCCCGAGGTGTCGTCACCCTCACTGGTATTCAGCACTGAAACTGGTTTTTAGAGTGCCACACTCCCGGAGGATTTCTGCACTGCCCGCCTCTTCCTACCCTGCCGGATGGCCACCCACTTACTCCGCAGAATCTCAGATTTGATTTCCAGTTTTCTACTGCACCGATCTTCAAGGCTGAAGGGTGGGAGGGCACACTCTGCCCAGACCCCTGATTCAGCACGTGCCCGTGACATTTACCCTTGCATGTCTGGAACTTCTTGCACTGTAATTCTTGGAGACTGAGGCTTGCTGACGTCGATCACACCCGGACCAGGTGGAGAGACCATGAAGTTCTTAGTCCCTGGACAAGATGGTACAGACTGCAAACTCTGCATACTTTCTACAGACGCACTGGATTTCAGAAAATACCTAAATAAATTAAAAACATTAAAGTGTACCTTTTTTTGTTCTTTACATTCTAGGAAATAACAAGATACAAGTATTAACAAGTCCGTAAAATTACATTTGAAGAGAAAATCTGAAATGAAAATGCTGAAAACTGATCAGTTTGGTTGGAGTCACATTCAGTTCAACTCACGAGCTTATAGTACAATAACACAGAGGTCTGAAGCATTCACTCTGTTACCACACAACAAGCTTTCGCCCAAACACAATAAAGCACTACATCATAAATGAACTGGAGGGTTATACCAAAAATAGACGAGTGAATTTGTCTGTAATTTTTGGAAGTGTCCAAGACTATATGCATCTGCACTGGGTGATGGATTGACCTTGTGCTATCAGACTGGCATTGGTACCCCAGGGCTTTAAGGCTGGTGGTTTCAAATTATTTGTACTTGGGATTTGGGGAACGTTGGCAAGGCATAACTTATTGCTCATCTCTAGTGGCCCTTCTTCTTGAAGTGATTGTTTGTACAACTGAGTGGCTTGGTAAACTACTTCAGAGGACATTAAGATGTAGTGTGGACCAGACTGGGTAAGGATGGCAGCTTTCCTTCCTTGAAGGACATTAAAAGATCCTGATTGTAGAAGGCAAAACATGGCCAACCCTATGCTGAAGCTGACTGTCTCTCATTGTGCTAACAGTGAGGGTTTCCTACCAGAAGCTCCAACTGAACAGCACATTGCAACAAGTCAGGCTCATCAATTGGATTACTTAATTGGATCTTTTTCATCTAAATATCCAGACCATATATCATTTGTGCCCCACATATTCAAATGCTACCTTTTACTGAGTATAGGTTGCAAACCAAACTCTTTCACTGAGCCTTGCATTACTCCCAAACTAGGAAACCCTGGGACCAGGGCTTTGCCTTTTCCACACAGCTCAAGCACCCTTATCGACAGTCAGAGTGACACTGAAGGGGCCCGTGCAGAAGCTGGTGACCTGGTATGTCCTACTTCCTAGCAACGGGGAGTAGGGTAGATGATTCTTGGACTCAGGAACGAGAGAGAGAATAAACAGAAAATATTCAAACCTACCCAACAATTCATACAACAAATGAAATAGTGAGATGT